>JAECUM010011289.1:0-31116 GCA_016617855.1 Megalonaias nervosa | reverse complement strand
GAACAGTTTCAGTCAAATGCTATGATTATGGCAACTGCTTTAACCATGTGAGCCGAAATCCGTAACCAATTCATTTAAGCTGGGGGTCATTTCTGGACATGCAAAGCGATTAAACCACGTAATCCAGGATGAAAGGGTTTGTACTGATAAATCTTCCTGGTCCCGTTTGAGAGATAAAAGTAGGTGTGATACACCTCTTCATTTAAGATACCACTTGAAAGTTCACACTGGATCTTTTGGGTGGTTTTGAGTTGAAGTGTGCAGAGTAGACAGTGATCTCATTACAAAAGTCTGGTTACCCACGGACGGGAGCCTGTTTTGGGTAGTGAAGATCTGGAGTGAACTGACTCATTGAACTGCATGTAATTCTGGTCTACTGATATGACATATATTTCGCTGATTCTGCCTGCTAAAGCTAATGCAAATGAAGAAGCCGGTCTTGTAAGAAAGGTGAGTCAACGATACCGTTGCAAGTGGGGGCATCATGAGCGATATTGATCCATCACGTCGGAACTGTAAGTAGATGGTTCCACCAGGAAATATATTGATGATTTTGCCTGCCAATGGCCATAGTGGTGAGGAGGCAGGACTTGTATGATAGGTGAACTAATTTAGCTCTTGAGAGCAGTATAATTGGTATCTGATTTAGCCAGGTTAAATCCCATAAAATGCACCCTTGGGCAAGGGTCCAGTCTCATGGGCCATGTGAAATCCAAACTAGAATAAGACCAGACAGGTCTTTGATTAGTGCGATGTCCTCTCTTCTATGATAGCACAGTGTACTAGTGATCCTGGGATGGGATGTTTATGAGTGATGGGTGCTAAATGTTTCCATCGAAGAGCCTAGAAGTTTGCTACCGTAGTATAGATGAATCCATTGGAATAAAGTGCTCTGGCGTGAACCACTGAGATTATATTCATTTCTTTTCCTAAAACGACCCGGTTGGTCCTGTATTCTCTATTTTAGTAATCTGGATGAAAAGACAATCACACGTTTTGTTCCTGTATCACTTTCAGAATCCAAGGTATAGGAAGCAGCAGTTAGCCAGGTCTTTGGGCCCAGGATTGGTGTGACAAAAGGTTTGGACTGTTGGCATTCCACCTTATCACTGGGATCCATGGATCCATCTCAAGTCGATCCCTTCGAGCACGTATCGTCATAAAACTGAGGGATGAAAACGCCATTCCGTTTGTACGTGTGCCTGCTTGCAGAAAATGAGCCTGACAGTGCATTAGCCAGCCTTAGATATGTTGAACCGAAACCTGGATTGTCGATGAGGACACCACGTTTAGAACGTCCCAAACAAGAATACAAAGATCCGAGCAATTGTTCTGCTTCGCTGTTTGAGATCAGTCACCATAGTGAAGTTATCGAGGAGAATTAGAACTCAGTTCACGTGTAAATTCACCAGCCACCAGTGATAGGCTTTCCAATACGATGTCCATTTCGATAATGTGGACGAATAAAAATGACCATGAGAGGGCCACGTTCCTATGTCAGTCCTAAAAGCTAGGACGCTTGCTTCCTCATCTGCCCTCTGTGTGCGCATCCGTAAGGATCGTGATTCATGTGTTTCAGAGGCATCGCCGATGCGAGTCCAAAATACCGTCATGATGTAACCTTGAATGGTTGCCGACTGAGAGAGATGGTCCAACTGTCAAGGTTTGGCCTTCATTTGGACTACGTATTCATTATTATGAGAGCATAATAAAATGACCAAGTACAAAGACGTTCGCTGACGAAATGTCCAAAACTCGGTCGCCGAATGAATACTCACGCAGATGAATTGCTCCAAAAATGCATAGAACTTATCATTTTACGAGTTCAAATCTTTTCCTAGGGAACACTTCTAACAGTCCAGACCTAGTCGACCGAATCTTGAAAGGGTACGAGTTCTGAGGTGCTATTGTTGACACGAGATTGAGAATGAAAGGAGAGAAACTCGTAAGTTTTGTCTCGCTTCATAATTATAAGTAGACTGTTGTTTGGAGTCTCTTGAAGGTGGATCACAAAACATGTGGAAGCTGTTTGAGTAGTGAAATTACTTCTTTTTCAAGTCCACACTCGTTACGCATTTTTCAAAATGGACACTTCTACGACTGGTTGTTGCATTCCATCTCCGGTGGCCTAGTGGTTAGAGCGTCCGCCTCGGATGCGGGAGGTCGTGGGTTCGATCCCCGGTCGAGTCATACCAAAGACTTACAAAAATGGTACTAACAGCTGCCTCGCTTGGCGCTCAGCATTAAGAGGTTAGTGTTAGGACTGGTCGGCCTGGTGTCAGGATAATGTGACTGGGTGGGACATCATGCTACATGTCTGCGGCATGATGCCCCAGTGCCAGACATCACTATAAACTGCCACACTGCAGACATCGTAGCGATATGACTGAAAAATTGTTAAAGCTACGTTAAAAATCATAATCACATCACATCACCATCTCAAATCCAAGAGCGTAACAGAATTGATTGAATGCGCTTAGGTTGAGGACCAACTAATAAGTGCCGCGTTGTAGCTGGCAGAACTCTAGCCACAGGCTCAGTAATGGCGCTGGATGTGATACCGAGTCCCAAAGATCTGTTAGGTTCCCCATGTAGTCAAGGGAAATTTTCTCTATTCATCCACAAAAGATCGGAGCCTGCACCGTACTGGAATCTGTGATAACGGGGGAGGGGGGGGGCCTGTATGTATGTCATTGAGATAGGGATGGCCACGTGTAACGCTGATGAAAACAAGCGACCTCCCTCCGACTCTTCCACTTAGTTGTGGAATTATTTCCCAATGGCGTGCGCTCTAGGGACATCCCAGAGTCCTTGTGGTTGCTTTCCAAATCCGTCCGCCGTTGTTGAGACTGAGGGGGATGCGACTTCTGTCAACATGCTCAATAAAGTAGAAAATAGATGAAGGTTGCGAGCGCATCTTTGGGCACGATAAGGTGGAGGTAGAGAGCATTGCATCTTCCCCCACCCATTGTAAATTTATATCTGCTATTACGGTTATAGGATGTTGTGTCTCTCTTACGACGTGGACCATCCTGTGAATATGGATCCTGCTTATTCCGTTGACTAAACTCGTGGGACGCCTTGAATATAGACTGTGACTTATATATGTTGTGCTCGTAAGCCAACAATCTCTTGCATATGGTCCAGTCCAGTCGAAACGGAAGTAGGTCATCTGTGTGGGGAGAAAGTTGTTCGATTGATTATGGTGGGACGGGTTACGTGATGTCTGAGCTACGTAATCGGTCCGAGTGTTTGAAATTTGTAAAGAGAAAACTTTGTCGGCATAAGAAGAGACAAAAGTTGGAAATATAGATGAAGTATAATTTCCTTAGAAGTGAAAAGACTCCTCCTTTTTGTAAAGGTATATCTTCCAAAAGTTGATTCTGACTTTTTGAGAGGTTTCTCGTGGTGAAAGCGTGCCATTTAGTACGAGCCGAGGTAGTAAATGTGATATTCATGGGATATGTCGCTAATCCCTGTACCAAGGGGAGATCACTCTGTCCAACCGCCACCTAGGCTGGCAGACAACTTTTAGCTTCTTTTAGCAAAAGGTGTTTTCTGTAAGGGCTGAATTTGCGAGGTAGTAGTAGTTCTCAGAAGGAATTATGTTTCGGTAACGTATTTAAAGAAGAGTTACGTTTCTTGCAGATTTTCTGCGTAAGGAAAGACATAAAATCTCGCCCAATGTCCGCGAGGAATTGCTCAGTGATACGATAGGTGGCGTCAGAGACGATAGCGGCCAGTTCTTTCTGATTGGTATCCTCCCCAACCGACATGGCAAAAACGTGAATCCCCTTGAGCTTCACAAAATTGGCTGCAGTTTCTGTTTCCTTGGGGTTACTAGATTTGCCATCCGTTATCACCAACAACACGTTCTCTACATGCTCTCGGTCTCCTGCTTCAGGCGTGAAACTCTCATCCATAACGAAATTTAAGGCAAGATCTGTCCGAGTTCCACCGCCCCTGAAGTTAACATTCCTTAGGGCAGAGAGAATATTGGCCATTTTGGAAAATTTGTTTAAACTGAATAAAGTAAATGGGTCTTCGTCGAATATTACCACACCAACTTGAACAAAACGAGGCACCATATCAGAAAGGGATTTTAAAGTCGTTCTAATTAGGGATACAAGTCGCTCGAGTCCTTTCGCAGTGATGCTTGCCGATCCGTCAACCAAAAGAACGAGATCCAACTTCTTATTTTTCATGCAATCTGCAATAATAATAATAATAATAATAATAATAATAATAATGATACTACCACTACTAATAAGTAGTAGCAGAAAGGTTTCAGATTGAGTGGAGTAGCCAACTGGGTGTTTTCTCTGATATGCAACTCCGTTTGAAACAAATCATAAACTGTAATCCCATTTGTCGGTACATCCCCATCATCACGCCTTCCCTGGGTAGGATACTGCAAATTCTGACATGTTTTCTTAAAAGAAATGTTTCAGAAGTTCATCACATCATGAAATCCCAGCAGGATGTAATTTGGTTCCCATGATACCATGATGTTGAGAGTACAATAGAGTACAACGAAAATTGAACCATACAATTTAAACGATAATTATTACTTTGAGTTTTATTCAAGCAAAGCCAAAACAAGTATGTCTACTAAACTGTGTCCAGTTCTGAAGTTGCTAGAAGAAAGTTCTGCTCCCAAATTGATAAATAACCCAAGTTATTTGGTAGGAAAATCACATCCAGTACTTGCTACAATGTCGCTTAAGGACCGAGAGTACTAATGTAAAGAAAGGATAACCGGCTAGAGTGAAGGCCATTCGAGTTTAAGAGACCAAGGTCGGCTGATAATGAAAGTATAAATTATCATCTAGGAAATATGGGGATATACCATCAAAACAAAGCATTTTTTAAATGTTCGAAAATCCGTCAGACATTACCCCTTTTCTGAGCCAAGGTTCTACCCGACCCATAGACACTGAACTATTTTTGCATTTTCAAAATTCTAACAATTACTAAATCTCGAAGCTAAAATCAAAATAAATAGTTCGAATATTCACTAGGATTGATACGAGAACTTTTTTTCGTTCAATGAGACGGACACAACTTGGGCTTAGAACCCAGGTAATTTTCATTCAACGGGTCGGGCATAACATTAACTCGTAATCCAGGTCATATTTGGATGTCTTTTTGTAAACAAACAAATGAACAATATTTTGACATTATATGGGTTTTTACTACTCATAACATTAACACGCACATAATTATATAACTGCCTCGAAACATTTTACTATCGAATGGATCAGTGCTACTCATAAACGTTATTACAATATACATAATATATATATATATATATATATATATATATATATATATATATATATATATATATATATATATATATAGCACACCTTAAGAAAGAAAATATGATTATTTCATGCACTGTGTCGCAGACCTCAAGTGGGAAGTTATGGTGGTTGTTGTTGTAGGGTTTAACGCCATTTTTCAGCACAAGATAGGCTATACATGGCGGCCAGTATAAATGGTGGAGGAAGAACCCGGGAAAACCCCGTAAAGAACCACCAACCGACGAGAAGCTACTGGCAAGCTTTCTCACGTACCCACATTGGCCGAGCCCGAGACTCGAACCCACGCAGACAGGTGAGATGGCAGTGATCCGTAACGGTGAGCGCTCTAGACCACTCGGCCACTCGGGGCCCCTGAAGTGTGAAGTAAAGCATGGCTAGTTTAAACCATTTATTTAAAAGCTTGTACAATATCCACGTTATTCATTACACCGGGACACTTGTACATGTAAGCAAACTGTGCATTAAGACAGTCGATTTCAGAGCGATCTACACGTTCAATTTAAGTACAATACAATTAACGTCATGACTGAATCCTAGATCCGACCTTAAATAGCGTCGTGTTTATTACTGAATCCTAAATCCTGAATTTGTTTGCTACTGAATCCTAAATCATACCTTAAATAGTGTCATGTTTACTATTACATCCTAAATTCTACCTTAAGTTGCGTCGTGTTTACTATTGAATCCTAAATCCTACCTTAAATAGCGTCGTTTTACTTTTGAATCCTAAATCTTACCTTACATTGCGTTGTGTTTACTATTTGATTATAAATCCTACCTTAAAAAGCGATGTGTTTAATGCTGAATCCTAAATCCTACCTTAAATAGCGTCTCGTTTGCTATTGAATCCTAAATCCTACCTTAAATAGCGTCGTGTTTGCTATCGAATCCAACCACGTGAATATTTTCGATTTCAAGACCAAGGAGGAAGAATATTACGATGACGAAAGCAATTCGATTCAAAACAGCCTTTACAGAAATAAACAGCCTTTACTAAAATAAAGCACGAAGTGAATATTTTACATCTGCCAAATAATTTCTGTGGCGATAAAAATAAACCAACTGTGGTGGTCACTTATAACCGAGTTTTCACATCTCAAACATTGGAACTTTTTGCAAAATTTCTGGTCTATTTCGCACTGTCTGCATTACTTGTATTGCATTGACATTTATTCTCTGTTCAGCAAGTCTTAGCGTCGGATATCTTTTACTGTAGTCATCCAAATGTCTTTTTTTATAGATCTTATATATTAGTTAAACTTTCATTTCCACTCGAACTTTGTTTCTATTAGTCCCCCTATTTTTTAATTTCTTTCGCATTATTATTCTCCAGATTCTTCAGGATTTATTTAATAATACGTTTCCAAAGTTGCCTACCAAGCTCATTTCTACGAGGATCTTTCTACCAAACTCAGTTCTACGAGGATATTTCTACCAAGCTCAGTTTTAAGAGGATCGTTCTACAAAGCTCAGTTTTCAGAGGATCTTTCTACAAAGTTCAGTTTTACGAGGATCTTTCTACCAAGCTCAGTTCTATGAGATCTTTTTGTGAACTTGCGTTTTCAATCATTGAATCAGCTGTATTTTCACAAGTATGTTTGTTGTTAACATTTGATTTAATTTATAAGAAAATTGAAAACTAATCACAGAATGATATTTAGATTGGTTCAGATTAATCCACATGTTTAAACCAAGTGATCTTTAGTACTAATCTCTCCTAAATATGATGTTAAAAGTTACACTTACATATTTTGAATAGTAAAAAGGACTGAAAACAAAGAAAAAAAAAAGAAGAAAAAACTTTGTTCATCATATAAAGCTGCAAAAGACGTAATGGAAGTTTTTCTGAAACGGTTATCATTGCAAAAAGTGGGGACATTAGTATAGCATAACTATTATATTGCTCACCTCTATTTTTAGAAGTCCCCAGCTGCCATTAGAAAACAAAATCGTGCAGAAATAATCTTAGCCCCTTTTCTAACTAAAGATCTTTAACAATCTTTAATCTTTGCATCTGATCATTCAAATTTAAATTTTTAACTTGTCATCGGCACCAGATAACCAGTATTGTGCCGATATACTGTAAAACCACTAACCTACCTGTCCAGCCACCCGTCTTCCTACCGACTTTGTCGGGACATAAAAGACAAAGCAATAATTTAAAGAACATTCTTTTGTATGATATGAAAGTAGAGGTACTAAACACTTGTAAACATTACATTGTTTCTAACGCAAAATTGTTCTCGACCCTTTGAGTGAAAAATGGCATGGCCCTCAATCTCCCTGTTAAAAAATATGGATTGTTTGGAACCATCTATCAAGTCAGTGAGTCGGGTGGAACTTAGCCTCTATAGCGAGACGATTTTTGACGGTTTTTCAAATACTGGGAAAAATAAGCTATGGGAGTATATCCCGCAGAGTCTCGACTACTCCGAGTCTATCATTAACTAAAATGAAATGGATAAAGGGCTGTACCCGTACGATGTGAATTGTTGCTTTTTTTTTTAATTTTAGTGGTATTGTTTATGGACCACAAAATGGAAGTTTCAGTTTATTCACAATGTACAGAATTGGTACTGCACATTTCAAGCAAGAGTTTACCGAAATTCCGTTGCTCGTATGGAATTCTCAACACAGAAACATACATCAAGGGTTGTTCTGAACTGCGAGATGTAGGTTTGTATTCGAGGCTTTAAAAATAGAAAGCTAACTAGTTTTCAATATCAACGTATTTCCGTAGGTGTACTATTACCAATTGAATTAATACCGCGTGCCCGCATTTTGCCTGTTTCTAGGCACAGCCAATATATAATATGAATTTCTGGATCCGTTGCGGGTGCACATTATATGAAGACATCATTCCCATTTTTAAATTTAAAAAATACACCGCCAACACCCTCTACCCCCCACCCACCCACCCCATTAAGTTCCCCGCCCCAATAAAAAAACGAGTCTCATCCCCACATTGCCATCTAACCATTTCACATTCAAGTCACATCTACTAAGGGATCTGCCATTTCAAAATGGGCAACCGCTTTTTATAAATCTTGAACCGCTAACTGAAAGTGGCGAACCGCTAAAAGATACCGGTTTAACGTTATTTGGTAGCTGGAAACCGGTACATGAAGTTTGGATTCTGTTTATACACAATAGTTGCACGTTTGAAATTGATCGAAAGAACTGTCAGTTTTGAATGTTAGGCCTATAATCCACGGCATCGCACGTTGCTACAAAACGCGCTCATTAAACATACAGTATCTTGTCAAGAATGTTTTGTTCGCTGACTACTTGAACATTTCTGTCCGTTGCGGCGGACCACGTAATGAGCTTTTCTAATGCTGACTGCAGGGCTGGATCAGGTCATGTATTGGAATGGGGGGGGGGTGTAAAAAAGGGCCCTAACTTTCCTGGAAAAGGCACCAAAGCGAAAGTATTTCTATTTACTAAAAGTGTGCATAATACCCAATAAACGTGCGCAAGAATAAAACGATGGTTAAATTTCAAGTGACATATGACTGTACCTTGTGTGTTTGTGTGTGTACGTCTTTTTAGGGGGGCTCCGGAAACCTTGAACCCACCCACCCCCAATCCGGCTCTGGATTGTACCATTAACTAACTATTGTAAACCTTTCTGCGGACCACCTGAATGGAACGGTCCACATACCACGGTGAGAACCTATGATCATGTTCAATGATTTAGGCATGAACAGTAAAAACATTTAACCCAAAGTCAGTGAAGCTCGAAATATTGATCAATGTGCCCTGCTTTTATGACGAGGATGTAGTTCTACTCAAAATGTATCCTGTCAATAAGTTGCATGATTCCAGGAATGAAAGAAACAAAAAGGGCAACAATGTAGTCATGAGTTGAACGTAAACGAGTTACACTAGCCAGTTTTGTTCTAAGGATATGGTAATAATAGACATCTATACAATCATCCAGTTTGATGATTTTGGCATGTACAGAGCTTGAGATCAGACCCAGGTCACTGAGGCGTAAAGGACGTGCTATAGTGACCCTTTGTTAAAATGATGTAGTACGAATCAAGTTGCATCCCCACACCAAGTTTCATGACTCTAGGCATAATCACACGTACATAGATTGCCAAAAAGACTCTTGTCACGACACAAGTTAAAACCCAAGACAGTAAAATGTGAAATGTAGGTCGCATTGATATTTTATTCTAAGGGTGTACTACTAATAGAGATGCATACGTTCTTCTAGGTTGACGATTCTGGAATGAACCTAAGCTTGAGAATTTCGCCAAGTGAAACGTGAAAATGGGCTACAGTGAGCGGCGTTTGTAATGAAGGTGAAAATGGGCTACAGTGAGCGGAGTTTGTAATGAAAAGTATATTGCTCCTCAAAATGCATCTCTTCACCAGGTTTCACGATTCCAGGTAAAGTAGTATTTATACAGTGTGCAAAAACTGATCTAAAGACAGAAACTTAGACAAGAATGTACACATAATGCACATAATGTATAAAGTTATCATCCTCAATCCCCTCCCCTGGGGATACGTGCAATAAAACTCACTCCAAACTATTGCCTATGACATAGGAAGAGAGAATGGTCGAGATTAAGTGAGGCTATATATATATATACATGGGGCCCCGAGTGGCCAAGTGGTCTAAAGCGCTCTCCGTTACGGATCACTGCCATCTCACCTCTGTCTGCGTGGGTTCGAGTCTAGGAATCGGCGAATGCGGATATGTGAGAAAGCCTGCCAGTAACTTCTGGTTGGTCGGTGGTTTTTTCCGGGGATTTCCCGGTTTCTTCCTCCACCATTAATACTGGCCGCCATGTATAGCCTATCGTGTGCTGAAAAATGGCGTTAAGTGTGCTGAAAAATGGCGTTAAGCCCCACAACAATATATATATATATATATATATATATATATATATATATATATATATATATATATATATATATATATGTATGTGTGTGTGTGTGTGTGTGTGTGTGCTTTAGTCCGTTCGGAAGCCAACCTCTGACACCACCGCCGACGTTGGCAGTTGTATAGTAGCTCTCCTCTACTTCGTAGAGGGGAGCTAAAAGAGTTCACGTTTGGGGCTTTCCTCATTTTTTGGAAATGTTTCTTTACTGAATAGACCAAGTTTCACAAGACGTTTCATTCTGTCTGTCTGTCTCCCTTCTTAAGTCATCATTTTATTTTTAATTTGATTTATATATACTCGCCTTCTTCTTCCAATATGTCTTTCTGGAGCTGTGTGACACAGAAGGATTTCACACAGGGAATGGTCAGCTCCTTATTTTGAACACAGGTAAACTGACCTCTACTTTTGCCAAATCCGTAACCAGGGGCACAGCATCGTGACGCAGATTTACCTCCTATACATTCCCAATATGCTCCGCAATCACCGGTCACTGCCCTGACTGTCATGTCTTTCTGCCAACGGCACGGGTCTAAAGAGAAGGTTTAAATATTTACATGGTTTTATTGCTTCCATGTTTGATACATTCATTAAGAATTTAAGAACTACGATCACTGCATGTAAACTCTCCGACGTCAGACGAAATAACGAAAATCTAGAGCGTTCGAGAAAAGCTATCGTACAAGTGACATATTGTGATTGTCTTGTCAAGAACTAAGTCGATCATAAATTACCATGCTATCATTTGATACAGCCGAGTATCCAGTCATCATTTCTTGTTACTAATATATATGCTATCTTTTGTTGCTAGCGGATGTGTAGAAAAATTCGTCTGTGGCACATTCAATCTGATTAAAATCAGATTTCTGCTGTCCTAAGAGAAGATATGACGACGACCGCTTAGGGGTCATGTTCTGCTGAGGTTTGAATTAGCCAATGGAAATGCAGCTTTCAAAAGTTTTAAAGTGAATCAAATCATTCATGCTCTTCATCCACACTGCTCGGTCCCCAAACGTGAACAAATAAGAATTCATCTGATTGGCTGATAAAATTAGCAATTATGGTGATACCAGAACATGGCCCCTAAGCGGTCGCTATAAGATCTTCATGTGTAACAGTGGAGATTTGATTTTAATCAAATTGTAACACATTTGAAAAGCCAATAACCGGTCACTGTCTTACATCTTTAATGTTTATATTTCTCTAGCGTACACAGCGACACTGAATACGCATATCACGTCTGGTTTATGTACTGATCTGTTTGCTTTTCCAGATATTGAAATGGCGCCTATTGCCCTTGTTATCCGTGTCATGATCTCGTTACCACATCATTTATACCACGTTTGCATACTGCCTTATTCGAACTCGCGACGTTTTCGATCTTCATGCTTCCACTCTTTACGTCCTTTTCGGTGTCGTCTTGTCTCGTCCAAACACCATCTTATTAGTTTTTCCATCAGTAATCTACAGTTTCTCCAGCTTTGTGTTGTATTCACGTTTTACTGTAACACTGCTTTGCTTTCTTCTCTAAGGTCGATGTAATCGGCCAACTTGAGATACGTGTGCGTGTGTAGGAACGACAAAACTTGCTCTTTAATGGAGTGGTCTTATTTTCAAGGATGGTTAAAATGAGAGATCCTACTGTTCTTGGTGGTTTCATTTACCCAGAAATCAACATCTGGCTGGATCAAAACATGCTACATTCTATTCTGAGGAGAAATGACTATAGCCGCAAAACCGCCCCCTTACAATATGTTTTCCGACAGTTTAACACTGGTGAACATATCACATTCAGTGTATCTCTTGCAAGCATGGCCATCACTAATCAATTCTTTGTTACATTCCTCTGGCAAGTTATTCGCTACAAGTGTACGTATGTAAAGGGGTCGTATTTAATCATACCTTAAACCCAGCAAGTTATACACTACAAGTATACATATGTAAAGGGGTTGTATTTAATCATACGTTAAACCCAGCTATATTTAACCAACTGCAAGATGCTATTGACAACTCACCCAAAACGGACATTCTGTTTGTACAAGGAGACTGGAATGCAAAGGTGGGAGTTGATTCACAGACAAATTGGCAAAGCACCTGTGGACCCTTCTGCAATGCAGAAACAAATGAAAGAGGACTCAGGCTCTTGGAGTTTGCTGCCTACGACAATCTTGTGCTAACCAACACATTCGGCCCTCACAAAGCATCTAGAAGAAGATGGACCTGGCACGGTCCAGATGGACAACATCACAACCATATTGACTACATCTTGGTGAAAAAACGATTCTGCACAGGACTGAATATCGCCAGAACACGAAGTTTTCCAGGAGCAGATATTGAAGTGACCATTATTTATTAATGACAACGTTTAGCCTCCACCTGAAAATGATCAAAACGCCTAACCAACCAAGAATCAGATTTCACCTTCAAAAATTGAAAGATCCAAAAGTAGCAGAAGCCTTCAAAGCAATGATAGGTGGTAACTTTGCACCTTTGATAACCCTGGACAGCCAAGACACCGACCATGAGTCCTTAACAACCACATTCAACACAGATGTGACTAGCACAGCTAGCAAGGTCATAGGCAAATATCGTCGAACATAGAAACATTGGATCACAACAGATGTCCTTGAACTATGCGATAAAAGAAGAGAACTGAAAAATAGAAAGAGATCATGAAGGAGCTAGAAAATACAGAGAGATAAACAACATGATCAGGAAAAGCATGAAAAAGGCAAAGGAATCCTAAATAGAAAGACAATGCTGCAAAATCGAAGACAGTCTTAGTAGAAATGACAGCAAAATGGCATATCAACTGGTGAAAGATCTCACAACCCATAAACAAGGAAAACTACCACCATCCAAGACAAATCAGGAAAATGCCTCACAGAAGATCAAGAGATCCTCAAGCGATGGACAGAATACTGCTCAGAATTGTACAATCATAAGACCCAAGGAGATCAAGCAGCACTTAATTGCCATCAGGCAGAAGAAATTGATGACAACCCCATTCTTCGTGAAGAAGTAGAAATTGCAGTTAGGTCACTAAAGAAAGGAAAGTCAACCGGCATTGACAACATACCAGCAGAGCTCATTCAAACAGGAGAAGAAAAGATAGTCACAGTCCTAACAACAATCTGCAACAAGATATGGCAGACAGGAGAATGGCCCACCACATGGACCCTTGGTCATCGTGCTCCCCAAGAAAGGAAACCTACAGTTATGCCAAAACTACAGAACCATCAGTTTGATCAGTCACCCGAGCAAAGTGATGATGAAGATAATTCTCAACAGTCTAAAGCCTCAAGCAGAGAAAATTATTACTGAAGAGCAGGCAGGCTTCCGAGCAGGAAGGGGCACCATAGAACAAATCTTCAATCTCGGACTCCTTTGCGAGAAATACCTTCAGCATCAGCAGAATCTATACCACGTCTTTATAGATTTCCAAAAAGCCTTTGATAGGGTATAGCTTGCAGCCTTATGGGCAACCATGAGGAAGTACAAAATCAGCTCAGACCTGGTGCAGGTTGTTGAGCACCTCTATGACAAAGCCACCAGTGCTATCCTCATCAATGTCAGCAGAGGAGATTGGTTTCGAACAACAGTTGGAATCAGACAGGGATGTATACTGTCACCTACACTCTTCAACATTTTCCTGGAAAGGAACATGGAGGATGCCTTGCATGACCACAAGGGTACTGTCAGCATCGGAGGAAGAACAATCACAAACCTTCGCTTCGCAGATGATATTGATGGTTTAGCAGGAGATGAAAAAAAAACTGGCTGACTGGGTTGAGAGCCTCGACACAACCTCCACAGCATATGGTATGGAGATTAGCGCGGAAACAAACCAAACTGATGACAAACAACACCAATGGCATCAGTGCAGAAATAAAGGTCAGTGGACAGGAGCTGGAAAGAGTCACAAGCTTCAAGTACTTGGGATTAATTATCACAGATGAGGGCTCCAAACCAGAACTACTTTGCAGGATTGCCCAGACAACAGAAGCAATAACAAGGTTGACACCAATATGGAAAGATACCAACATTGCTTTTGGTTCCAAAATAAGGCTGATGCGCTCGATTGTCATATCCATCTTTCTGTATGCTTGTGAAACATGGACGTTCGCATCAGATCTACAAGGAGGATTCAAACCTTCGAAATGAGATGCTACCGCAAGATTTTGGGCATCTCATACATTGACCATGTAACCAACGAAGAAGTCCACAACAGGATCCAACGAGCCATCAGATTCTATGAAGACCTCTTGACCACTGTAAAAAAGCGCAAACTGAAGTGGTAAGGTCATGTCTCAAGATCATCTGGACTTGCAAAAACAATCGTGCAAGGCACAGTGCGAAGGTGCAGAAGAAGAGGCAGACATAAAAAGAGGTGGGAAGACGACATTAAGGAGTGGACAGGCATGGGATTTGGAGATTCCCAAAGGGCAGTAAGAGAACAGGGAAAGATGGAGAGAATTCGTAGCAAAGTCAACTGTGGTGCCCCAACGACCTCTTAGGTTAAGGGATTGATGATGATGATGAAACCCAGCAAGTTATACACTACAAGTGTACATATGTAAAGGGGTTGTATTTAATCATAGCTTAAACCCGGCAAGTTATACACTGCAAATGTATATACGTAAAGGGGTTGTATTTAATCATACCTTAAACCCAGCAAGTTATACACTACAAGTGTACATATGTAAAGTGGTTGTATTTAATCATGCCTTAAACCCGACTGACGGCGAACAACGTGGAAACAAATCTGCACGTGAATACCACGCCAGCAGGTCAGAGTCAAGGTCGTCTCATTAAACTTGCGAGTAGATCGAACAGCGTAAACGCTGATCAGCAGATATATTGGGTGATTGTTGTTGTTGTTGTTGTTGTTGTGGGGCTTAACGCCATTTTTCAGCACACGATAGGCTATACATGGCGGCCAGTATTAATGGTGGAGGAAGAAACCGGGAAATCCGCGGAAAGAACCACCGACCCACGAGAAGCTACTGGCAAGCTTTTCACATATCCACATTCGCCGAATCTTAGACTCGAACCCACGCAGACAGAGGTGAGATGGCAGTGATCCGTAACGGACAGCGCTTTAGACCACTCGGCCACTCGGGGCCCCCTTGGGTGATTGTAGGTATATTAGGTGACGTTGGGTATATAAGGTGACGGCTGGTATATTAGGTGATGGCAGATCAGGAAATATACTATTCGCAGCATCATGTGCATTATCCACGAACATAGACAGTAGCAGCCGATTTAAAAAAAAATCTAATCTGAAGTTTGCTTGTTTATCAGCAAAA
This sequence comes from Megalonaias nervosa, assembly GCA_016617855.1. Lineage (NCBI taxonomy): Eukaryota > Metazoa > Mollusca > Bivalvia > Unionida > Unionidae > Megalonaias > Megalonaias nervosa. The sequence goes on along the minus strand of JAECUM010011289.1, from coordinate 15,582 downwards.
CTAACTTGCTAATATAAACGTGCCTTTAATCTGTCAAAAGTACGGGCACGTAACTTTAGAAATGCAAGAACTTCCGAGGGCTCGGCCCCCCATGACCAATACCAACAATTCCTTTACTTAGACCCCTTGCTTAGGTATTTATCTCCTCTGCCCACAAGCGCTAAAATTCCAGGATCCTCGTTTCCCTAAGCGGTCATACAATTCAGTTTCATCATATTGTTAACATACTGTGGATTGTCAGCCATTGTTAATTTTCAGAGGATTGTTGGGCAGCTCAGGTTTAAATTACTCTTGTACACAGGGCCAACAAGAGGTGTGTGTGGGATGCAACCGGGTATATATTCCCGGGGTCCGGGCCGAACAACACTTTTTAATTTTATAAACGAAAAATTTTGTTTGAACAAGAACTAGGAGAGGCCCGGATGTTTCTTACCCCAGGGCCCGTGATCGCTCTCTACGGCCCTGCTTGTACATACTGCTGTATAATGTTTCCATCATTACTTAAGGCTAATGTTGAATAATAATACAACAGCTGGCAAAGGGAATTGACCTTACGCGAGATGATAGCTCGCTCCGCCTACCAAATCACGTGACATGACTCCCTGCTAACCTCCGACAAACATGCAGTATTTGGCAAATAAATGTTTCAGCTTTACTGATATGCTTATTGAAAATGATTTGTATTATTCTTAAAAATGTAAAATTTCAAAGTTGCATAAATTATTCTTCTGTAGACAGTAGTTACATGTGTAGTTCAAGTTCGTATAATAATAACCTGTTTATTTCAGTAAATAATGAAAATCAATCTTAGAGCTGCTCGAGAACTTATTCATGTACAAGGAAATTCGCTCCAAAAGATGCTAATGTACTTAGTATATAATCTTATCCTCATTAATTTTGTCAGGCTTATGTTGATACTGCCTTGGAAGTAAATGAATTAAAAATTAATTTTAAAAAATCGTAAATAATGACTGTTTAGAAGTATACCGTTGGACATAATAACTTTAAAGTTCTACTATGTTCATCAGATGGAAATTTGATCAATGATGACTTGATATAAACATGCAATTTATGCTTAATATATCAGATGATATTTTTCTGAAACCATTGCTGCTGTATTTCCGTTTTATTACATTTTTGTATCCCCACCCCTCCTTCAGCCCATTGAGAAAGTAAGAGTCACTCAAGTGTCTGAAAGACTGAGACGATAAATCGTTGTTTTGGGGACAAGCCAACATTAAAGCGTAAATTTTCAAACTTTAAAATAATGCAGTCTGGGATTCAGTGCTTCCTATACAAGAAAAATAATATACGTCAAAGCCCGAAAGTTTGGGGGGGGGGGGGAGCGGTCTCAACTCATATTCTAGACACGTTTATTTTTGCATATAGTTTTCAGTTTCAATTCTTTTTTTTTTCCTTCAAGCCATCGACGGGACATGCTTTTCTACAGACTTTTATGCAAACAAACATACTGTAATTGCCATCAATTGTTTCCATATTCAGCTGATCGTACATGCGACCACAAAAAGTCTTTATGCATCGACGTTTTGTCAATGTTTCTGGAAAGGAATAAATCTAATTCCTCCATTAAGACGATCTGGATATCGACAGTCAGAATTACAAGGCTCCCACTTCCTTCTTTTAATCCTTATCGTTCGAGAAATCAACAAATCATTTCTAGAATTTTAATATTTATCATAATCAATTCATTATTGCCACAAGTAGCTTGCCGGAGGAAAATGGCGGACGTAAACAATGCCTGGAGGTGTGTCAAATTTACGCTCGCTGGCTGGATAATTGATCAGCATGATTGACAAGTGGCAATAGGTCAATTGCCATAGTTGTTCCTAGTTAGATTTAAATTCATATGGACCAGATGCAGTCGGCTGCAACTTCAAGGTTAATATTCATATGCGAGTCTTGGTCAATAAACCTTATATTTGGACTGTAATTATGCTCGATTGATATGGAAACTATCTTCATATAGTTAATACTTCAAGCCTCCTGTTTGCTGTTTGGATTACGTGTTTAAGCTTTTTTAATGGAGCCTCCTTATTTTTTAACAGGATCTACAGTCTTGACACATTTTCAAGATCTGCTCATCCTGCGAGAGAGAGAGAGAGAGAGAGAGAGAGAGAGAGAGAGAGAGAGAGAGAGAGAGAGAGAGAGAGAGAGGAGAAAATATAAATAGGCGTAAATATGGAAATACAGATTTAATACCACACATAATGGCAGATATATTTCGTAAATAAGAAACTAAAAGTATTTCCAAAAGTGATATTGCCACTGCGGTGATAAAAGTGTTATCTGCAATGTGGCAATATGTGTTTGTTTTGTTTCAATATCTCTTTTCCTGAAAAATATAATGAATATTTTTATCTCGTGTTAGCCCGAATACACAATTGCCAAGAGCGATCTGTTTAACATTCACCCTCGAACTCACTAGAGCACAAACATTTACACCGTACGGAGTACTCTCATCGTGAACAGAGTTGTTGAACACTGTAGAGCGCCGTGAGTATTTTACATTTCTAACACACCCGTATGTGACGACACGATGGATTGCACCAATACCGTGCTGCAGTTTACGTACAGAGGATTCGTGTTTCATGCAGATGAAGAAAAGTAAATGGTAAGAAATAAGAAGTTGCTAACCATTATTTTGCTTGCTGTCCTGTATCAACAGTAGAAACAAAAATGTCGTGACTGCGCCAACGTACAATGACTTCATGGCTTGCACCTACAACTAAAGAAAAACCAAAGACTAATCAATGATTACGTGTTCACTTCTACTTTCACTAGTCGTCTGTAGGCATTGTAAACTTTATGATGCAGAAAATAAATTTAGAATAAAGTCATCTTGGCACTTTTTCTAACCGAAAGATGTTTTACCATCTTTTATCTTTGCATTTGAATTTGAATGTTTAATCATTTTAAAGTTTTAAATTTCAATCGTCACTATATAGGCAGTATTAATCTGACGTAGTGCAAAACCAGACAGGTATATTCCCATCCACAGATCTAGCTACCTACCTTCCTACTGTAACAATACGTCAAAGCCGAAAGAGTACAAACATTTCAGTACTGTTATGTATGTTTAATTTAATTGTCTGTTTAATTTTTTTTTTTTCATTACGTGTTATTATAATGTAACATTAATTTGCTGGACTTGACCTTATCCAAAACTGAGTTCATTTCTGCTTGACCTGATTGACTTTTTTATTTTTTTTATTTATGTAAACAACTAATAATAGCTTCATTACTCTCTATGTGTATGAGCTTATTAACCGAATTATTATTCAGGTAAACATGTTCATATAGGTCAGGGTTTTGGAGATTCCAAAGTGAATTTTATAGACTATTGTGTTTTAAGTAAACAAGGCTCATGAGATCATTCTAGAAAATTATTTTCCATTAGGTAATGGTTGTTTTTAGAAAATGCTAATTTGTGACCTGGGGTCAAGCAGAGAACTATATTATATTGTGACTGTGAGGATTTTACCAGTCGTGCTTTAATATCTAGCACTTTAAGTTGTATTATGTTGTGTCCAGTTTGGGCTGAATTTTATTTTCTTCAAATTATTGAATTCAAGCGATTGTTTACTATGGAAATACAAAAATGGTCTGATAAAATTCTTGGATAAAGACATCATTGGAATTTATACTGAATTCAAACCTGGAATAATATTTCTGTGATTCAACAAAAGACTGCTGACACATCAGCACTTCGCAGACCATAACAGACATGTCATTGCCTTCAATTTTGGATCTCTTTGGGACTTGAACTGAGTTTTATTCAGGACTTTTTATTACTAGAACTTGTGTCTTTAATTCTTGGATTATTTTGGATTTAATTCGCAATACCGCAAGTTCATTTTTCTTATTTTTCACTTTGTATTCTAGGGAAATAAATTATTTCTTAAATTTTACAAAGCTTGTTGTCTTCACTCTTTTCTTTTACTATTTTAAGAGCATAGACTGGTAACAAATACTATCAATGCAAAAGTAATAGAATATGTTAGTAAAAACAAGAGTTTAACATTGTTTTTGTGCTAAACTTTAAAAACAATATCGTTGTTCTTAAAACCTGCTCAACATGCTACTGTCCTTGTTCACCTATAGAAGCCAGATTTTTACTGGGTAAAAGTCACAGGATTTGAGAAACCTTGAAGTGCCAGATAACATTACATAATTCACACAGCAATAATGACCTTGACTAACCACTCAAGGTGAGACCTCACATGAAAAGCATGCAGTATGCAGTACACACAATTTCTATACTCGTGTATAGTGCCCAATAACCTGCGGAAGTTAACATATCATAAATATATAATGTCTAGTCATTAATATGGAAAATTTACCACTGAATAATCATCGATTCCAAAATCCTACTGCATCAGCCAGAATGGGCAATCTGAGTAGGCTGGAATGTCTATAGGTCTAGCACGGAGAAATCAGCGAGATCATAAACACAAATAATTAATATATGATAGCAAAGAGTAAAATGTAAGTGACGGTAAATCGTTGCATTTAAGAGTGTAGTAGTAAGTACTGATATATCGAATTATCAAGTTCATGATTGGAACATGAATACCCCCCCCCCCCTTAAAACAGATCACATCTCTCTTTTGGCAAAGAGGATGCAAATTTGTCAATGCAGATACTAGGGAAATTTCATGGTTCTAAGTAGGATAATGTTAATATAATATGCCAAAAACTCGTGCATTACCTTAAACATAGCCATTGCATGATAAAACATAACTCACAATTATGCTGCTTGTGTTGTAAAGGTGTGGTAGCAACAGAGATGCAGATCATCTATTTCGCGATTCTATCATGGAAAGTACAGGAGAAAATGAACATCGAACAAAATTTAACCCATGTCGGCTAAGCGTTAAACATGCTCTTTCATTGGCCTACAACTGAATTGAGCAGCAGCGCTAGTGAAAATGCATACCAAAGTTCAATGGTTCTACATTGGACAGTATGCACATAGCATGTGGTCACGAGTTAAAATGCAACAGTTGAACCTAAATCGGTAAAATGTGAAATATCGGTCACAATGACCTTTTAAGGCATGGGTGTAGTACTAAGAAAGCTGCATTAAACCATGAACAGTAAAAATGTCAGATTGAACCAAAATCAGTGAAATGTGAAATATGGATTACAGTGACCTAATTTTAAGGAGGTTGTAGTATTTATCTTCTCGTGTAGAATCCCAAATATTGCAGTATTATGCAGCAGATAAAACACGAATGAGCTAAGTTCAAAACCTAACATAAGCCAATACAATGATAAATATATGCAACAAGGACCTTCTATTGCTGCATGGGTGTGGTATTAACAGGGATGCATCCAATCACCTAATATGATAATTCTGCAACGAACAGTACTTGAAATGGAACCAAATACAGTGCAGCATGGGCCAGTGATCTGTTTTTAAAGGCTGCTGTATTTGTCACCAGATTTTCATGGATTACTCTCAAAAACGTGCCTCGAGACAGTAACATCAAAAATGTAGGTTACGGTGACGTTGGTTTTCAGGTAAGGGTTGGCACTACAATCGTCAAGTTAATAATGTGGCCCCAGGTGGCCGAAAGGTCTAAACTGCTCACCTTAACCTATCACTGCCATCTCAACTCTATCCACTTTGGTATTTAAGATTGATTTCCTGTAGCTTCCCGTGGGTCCGCCGTTCTTACCGGGTTTTCCCGGGTTCTTTCTCTACCAGTTATACTGGCCGCAATGTATAGCCTATCGTATGATGAAATATGGTGTTATGCCCACAACAACGACAAATAATAATAATAATAATAATAATAATAATAACAATAAATGATGATATCCTTTATTTATCCAGAGTGACATAACAGCTATCAGATAGTTTATATCATGACCCTGTAATTAAAACAAAATAAAGATCAAATGTACGTGCAATTAGTATAAATCAATAACATTAGGTTGTACAAATCCTACAGGGTTAATATACTCTTATAACTTAGATGTATCACAGCTACCACTTAAGAAATGTTAAGGGGGTACACCATTAGGATTGTTCGTTGAAATATTTAAAGCGGAATAATTTCTTAAATTCTTAAGTATTAGGTCTTGTTTAATATCATGATGCAAAATACTTCATAAAGATTTCTTAAAACTATTGTATCAGAACTTTTCTTATATATAAATCATTGTTTTGCCTCTCTCGTGTACTCCTCGTGCTAATGTTCCTTCTGCCTCTCTCGTGTACTCCTCGTGCTAATGTTCCTTACAAACTTAAAAACATTAAGATACCTTGGTTCCTTTAAGGCAAGAACAGCTTGTCTAAAAATAAATATAATCCTTCATTGGTATCCAAGAGTGTTGAAAAGAGACGACGTGGATGTTAAAATATATTCGACATTTAAAATCATAATGGCTGCTCTTTTCTGTAAGCTGTATAGTCTAGACCTGTAGGAAGAATTAATGGGGTTCTCGCCACACATTACAGCCGTTGATAAAATGTACAAAATAACTGTACCACGCACCTTTTGGATCAAACGATTCGACATAAACCTCTAGCCCTTTGAAAATTTAATATTGTGCTAGATAATTTTCTTAAGAGTATTAAACTGGTTGAACCAGGATAACGTATGATCAGTAAGGACAGTTGTAATTGTTGTACCGTTAAACAGTTTTCTGAAGTTGTCTGTTCTTTGTATGGAGCAACATCAAGTGGATTTTCTGTAATTTTATGCAAAGCTTACCGTCATCCATCCCTTTCACAGCAAATGGTAAATTTTCATTTAGTGTGCTGTCACAGTACATAATTCTTTTCCGGTAACATATCGTGATGTATCGTCTGCATATGCAGACTCGGAAGAATGTTAGCAGTAGCGTACGAACGGGGGGGGGGGGGGCAGAGGTTTGGGGCGCCAAAACCCCTTTGGGCCATCATCGCTGCCTCAGGCGCCATTTACCCTTAATGCGCCAATGAATGCTTGAAGCACTCTGGCAAATCATTTATACATAATTGTGTGGACCCAGAAGTTTGTGGATGCAGAATTGACCACTATGATATACCATTGGAGATTTCCTTAAAATTTTAGAAGGTACCGTTCGAACTGGGAGTTTGTAATTTACTTTTACAATAGGATGAAAACCATCTCAAGGGTGTATTGTAAAGTATGCTGATATTTTATGTAGTAAAACTGTATGATTAACAGTATCGAAAGCTTTATGTAGGTCTAAGAATAAAACTCCGGTTAATTTCCCGTCATCAATATTCCTCAGCCAGTTATCAATGAAACCAATGAGTACTGTCTCGATATGAATGGTTTAGACAGAAGCCTGATTGACACGGCGTAATTAATGTTTTGGGTTGATATAAAGTCATAAAATTAACTGAAAACAAGAGTTTGTATAATTTTGCTAAACATAGGTACAACATATACAAATCTACAGTTATTGACTCTCGATTCGTCTCCTGGGTTACAAGAGCGGAGTGGGTTGTGTGTGTGGGGTGGGTGGGTGGGGGTGGGGGGTGGATGGCTTAACAGTTTATTTTCCAATCGTTTGTAAAAGTATTTGTGCCTGTGGACATTTAAAATCAGCAAATCAGTGGCTCAACATTGTAGCATATAGACAAGTTAAAGTGCTGCACCAACAAGCCATCAAAGCCAGTAGCTAATGAATTAGACATTTATAATTTCCTTTCCAACAAAATATTCGATAATATTTGGTATCTAAGGGAAGGTTTCATCTGACACCCGTTCAATATTTGGTTGTATTGAACAAAAGTCCTTACTAATTTGAACCCCAGTGCTACAGAAGAAATCACTGAAAATATTATCAAACTGAGTAAAGTCATTAACGACTTCGCCATGATCAGCAAGAAGATTAATACATGAATGTGATGTCAATGATGGCAAACATCTTTCATTTCTGTCGACATTTATTTTAGTTTGACGACTGTTGGACGTCTTCGTGAAAGTAATTTCTTTTTGCGACCCATATTTTTTAAAACAGTCTTCTTTACAAAAGCCCTACAAATAGTTCATTTATGTTTACATCTACTTTTTTTGCTTTCTAATTTCCAAAATGCATGGTACGTGTGGATGATAGGAGATCATCATTAATCCAATGTTCTTAATTTAATCCGATTCTGCATACCTTCTATGGTAAGTGTTGATTCTGCTTTCTTTGTATGGTAAATGTTGATTCTGCTTTCTTTGTAGCGTGAATGCTGATTCTGATTTCTTTGTATGATAAATGCTGATTCTGATTTCTTTGTATGGTAAATGCTGATTCTGCACTCATTGTATGATAAATGTTGATTCTGCGTTCATTGTATGGTAAATGTTGAATCTGCGTTCTTTGTTTCGCAAATACCGATTCTGCGTTCTTTGTTTCTTTGTATGGTAAATTCTGATTCTGCGTTCATTGTTTCTTTGTAATGTAAATACCGATTCTGCGTTCTTTGTATGGTAAATGCTGATTAACAATATGAACTAATTCCTTTAGGGCTACTCATTTACAACTTTTATCATCTTTTGTGTCCCATGGAATTTCTCTTACATATTCCTTCAACTTTTGTTCATCTAGGTTTTTGAGATCACGATATCCAATATTTATATAACTGCTTTGCTTAATTTTGTCATATTTCCTAATTGAATATATCATACGATCAATAATATCAAGGGGAATAACTCCAGAACCACCATATATGTGTATGCCGGTCATATGCATATGGCCAATTAATCTGTGATATTCGTTTCACGAGTTGGCTTTTTCATTAACTGATATATCCCATTAGTATTCTACGCTGGGTGTTTTTTTTTTTTTTAAATTCTGTTCTACATTCCTTAATAGTGAAATTTCCCGGCACATTTAGATTATCATATTATCATAATTTGTACTATGCGCTTCCATCATCGATTCAAAAAGTTTGTTGACGCTCTATACAGGAGTTTGGAGGTCTGTAAACAGATACACATAAGGTACTAGATGCGTCTGTTGGTTTTACCTCCACCCCCAGCCGGCATTTATAGGTGCTGGAGTTGAGATTGCTATGTTACGACATGCATAACACATATTATAACACCACATCCTGACCATAATTACGACTCTATGGTCTTAAAATAATAGAAATGAGTGAGAAACAACAAGCTTTGTAAAATTCAACAAATAATTTATTTCCCTAGAATACAAAGCGAACATAAAAAATAAATTACGGTATTGCGAAATAAATCCCAAATAATTATAGAATTTCAAACATATGTCCCAATGATTAAAGTTCTGAATAAACGTTAGTGATATTCTAAAATTAATCCTACGCTGAAAGTGTTGATGTGCCTGTGGTGGCCCGTGTCGTGGTGATGTGCCGAAAGTCTTTTGTTGCATCACAGTAATATAATCCAAGAATATATCTTTATCTGAATTTCACTAATTCCCAGTTATTTTCTCTTTCCAAGAATATAATTTTAGATGAGCACTTTATACTTCCAGTGAATAAATAATTTGAATAAATAAATTCCAGCCCAATGAAATACTGCACACGACAATAATACAACTGATTCTACTCAGATATTAAAGCACTAAAGAATTATTTTTCTAGAACTTGACTTTACACAAGGTTAGCAACAACATAACTTTACATAACCAAAGCATACCATGAAAATAAAAACAAAACTATAAAAAATAAACAATGCGAATTGAACAACATAATACCATGTTATTAATATCAAGACATATAATATATACTAGAACACCATCCCCATGACGATTTCGCAATTTTCATAAATAGTTATGTCCAATGATTCTGACTTCAGTGTCATGAACAGAAAACTCTAATTTACTTTCAATAATGGCAAAACTATCAAACACTGTTCCCTGACTAAAGTTGTTACTTGGTCAAATTTGTTTATGAGGCTACATATATTGATATGTGCGGATCTTATTTCCTTTCAACAATCCCCGAATAAGCTCATCTGCTAATCTGTAAAAGTTATAATGAGCTGCCAAATTCTCTACATTGTTATCACATCCATTCGAATCCGTTTACAGGTTATAATCTCTACAGTTTTCAACACATTCATTCACATCCGTTGTCATGTTATTTTCCTTAGTTGTCACATATCCATTCAAATCCGATGACAGGTTGTGTTCTCTACATAGTTTTCACATATCCATTCAAATCCATCTACAGGTTGTGTTCCCTACATAGTTTTCTCATATCAGTTTAAATCCATTGACAGGTTATGATCCGGTATAGTATGTAACTCAACACAGCTTGAGTGAAAATTATGATTAAAGTATCATCATTATCACATTTTCCATTGGCAGGCAGGTAGGCAGGGTCACAGAGAGCGATCACGGACCCTAGGTTAAGAAACACCCGGGCCTCTCCTAGTTTTTGTTCAAACAAAATTTTTCTTTTATAAAATTAAAAAATGTTGTTCGGCCCGGGCCCCGGGGATATATGCCCGTTTGCCCCCCTCCCCCCCCCCTTGTCGGCCCTGTAGGTAGGTAGGTTTATATCATCAGGGCCCGAGTTCAAGTTCACACTGTTAACTAGCAACACACACATACACATAGAACAAGTTAAGTGTTCAAATACCTTCCGCATTTTGATTCAGATATTCAGTTTGATAATTCTTGTATTAGCAGAACTATAGATGCAAGTCTATTTGGTCATGAGCTACATGCGCATAAACTTAACCTTAGCCTGTAAATTGTGAAATGTCCCAGTGACCGTCCTTTGTGATAATGGTGCAGTTCTTATAGAGATATATAAAATCATGTAGTTTGAAGATGCAATGGTAAACAGAACTCGAGTATGAACATTGAAACTACAAAATTTAACCCAATTGAGTGGAACGTGAAATATAGGTCACAATGACCTACATATATAATAAGGGCGTTGAACTCGTCAAAATGCATCCCCTCACTAAGTGACATGATCCACGTCATCATTACTTGTACAGTGTGCATAAAACCATAGTTAGGTGTACAATTTTGAGCAAGAATGTACAACTTTATCTACCTCAGCCTCTTTCCGTCGGGGTATATGCCATATTACCGACGCTAAATTGATGCCTGGGATCTAAGAAGAAAGAATATTTTAATTTCTCTCCCTCTTCACAATCAGGGGTAAAACTTTTCTATTAGTATCTTAGAAACGAGACTGATTAGTGTTCTGTTATTCCTCCATTTTCTGAAGATTTCAAGATAGTTCAAAGAAATGCAATGCAATATATAAAGGCACGATAATAGGCCGTTCAGTAGGTATGCAGCCCTATGAATTATTTACAAATCAAGAGTTAGCAAAATTATAAATAAATGAATACCAACACTATCAATTACATATGTCTAAAATATTACACTTTAAGTATATGCATTGTACACGGAACGTTTTACAGTCACTTGCTTTGAGCTTCTATCAACTGAGATAATGCTTTCCGTTGAATCTTGTAATACAAATCAGACATATTTTATCAATATTTTGTACTAAACTAGCACATTTACAATATTTTCAACTTCTGAAGATATAACTATACAACAAAAACAGGTAATACACTACTCGCTTTGCAGTTCAATACAATTATTTCTATCATTATATTCTGTGATGTTCTCTAATCAACCGAATATATACTATCCTTTATCTCAGTGAAATACTTGGTAGATAGACTTGTCACATTAAGCCATGACCTGAGTTTCAATCGTTCTGAAATACCGTTTAATCCAACAAGTAGTAAAATCGGTATATCATCATGTATCTGATCAAAGGAATCATAGTAAATCTCAAAAGGCATAAATGAAAATAGATTCTCCAGCAAATGGTTTCTGTCGTCCAGTACCGGACTACCCAATAGGCAGAGTAGGCACCGGCCTATGGGCCTCACGCCTTTTAAGGGCCCCGCGACAACGGATCAAAATAGTATTGAATTGATTTGATCTTGACGTATTAGGAGATAATTTGCAAGGGGGGCCTCCGAGATTTCGACTGCCTAGGGGCCTCCACAGGGTTTAATACGGCACTGCTGTCGTCCAAACTTAAGGGACAATTCATTGAAATGTGTAAAATAAGATCAATTGTTTTCCCACATAGGGGACACAATCCAGATCTTGCTTTCATTCCTCGTATACAAATTAATGTAACATACTCCATTTTTCCGCTCTAGTCCGTATAATCGAGTTTACATAAATTGTACATTTTTCATCCTGGATTAATTTTTGAAAATCGAACTGAATCCCTCGGATTTTTAATACTCATTACATGTTTATATCCTTATACACCTGTATTATTGCCCCATTAAGGTTTTTTTTTTCATGTTAATTTGTCTGAAAACCAAATAAAAATAAGGTCGTTGAGCCTTCTGAATCAAGCTTTGAGTACAGAAGAGAGATCATATTATCATATGCAAAAGAATTATAACTGTGTTTGGAGTCAAAAATGAGAGAGACAGAGACAGAGAGAGACAGAGATAGAGGATCTATGCTGTTTTAAATGTCGCAAATATTTTACTTCACACGAGTATACATGTATTGACATAGCATTCTTCATGTTGATTTCTGTGCACCGAGAAGCTCCAAAGGTCAGAGGACATAAGGAGTAAAACAATTTCCATAAAGAAGGAATTTTGACAGTTAAATGTGTAAACAATGCAGATTTTAGGTATGTTATATAACAGTTTATGTATACTATATAGTGCGAACGAAAACATGCTCGCACTTTTTTTTATTAAATAATTTTTTTGGTGATAAATATGAATGAAAACCCCATTAAGAATAACATAATTCTACTCAGAACGACCATGTACCTTACACAAAGGGACATCACTCGTACAAAGTAGCAACAAGTCCGTTATGTTAGACGCACATCGTGCTTAATATACAATTACAGTGGTTATTAAACAGATAGATTTGTCTATTTTTAATGGGGCGATGCCTTGTTTAAATACATATAAACGATTATTTATTGTTTCGGGGAATCCAATAATGCTTATACATAATTTTTATATGTTGCCACATTTGCCTTAGAAAAACTTACGAATCAAGGAATTCTCTCAGAAAAATTGCACTTTCACTCATTCAAACAATAATTACAATCCATTGTTATTCAAGGCTAGTAACTACATACAACGGTTAGAAGAATTTAAGTCTTTTTCAACAAACTGTCAGCAAAACCCATATACCATCTTTTATCTATAGAAAGGTCTGTGCAATATTATCAGGCCCGTCTTTTATATATTCAAGATCAATCCGTTGAATGGTATAGAATTAAATTCGTAAGGGCTAATATTTGTCAACCTTTAAGGCGTACAAGTACTAAATTTTGAAAAAGGGTTTACAGTTTTCACAATGAAGAACCTTCCTTGCCTAATCATAATGTCAAATAGAAAATATATTACTGTTTAAGTAGAAAGAAGATTCTTGTCTTATTCAAGCACTATTCCAAATTGATTTCGACTTACTTTGCAGTACACATTCTATAAAAGAAGAAATAACGTAAATATGTAAGATCGCAAGCTGCCCTAAACAAAGACGAGATCCTATAGAAATGCCCTAAACAAAGACGAGATCCTATAGAAAAGCCAAGACAGGCGTCCTTTGATTACGAAGGCATGCCGCCGGGTATAAAGAAAAAAAAAAATCAAGTACAGACAGCAGAAGGATGATCTGCATACTTCACAGGTGTAACGAAATACCTTAGTGTGTTTCTGCCAGTTGTAACGATAATCATTCATACGATTCTCTCCCTCACTGAGCCATGTTACGTTAATTCGTACTGCTAAATAATAAGTATACTCAGCTTTAAAAGATGACTAAAATGCACCTACAATGACATTTATGAATATTTTCAAGTTAACAATTTGCAGGATGTCTGTGTAAAATTAATAACAAGGTAACATTACTCACCAGCAGTTTCCTGTGCAGAAACCTAGCCCTTTCTGACTCGATAGGTACACGTTGCACGTGCACAAACTACCTATAGTTTCTTTTAAACCAATGGGAGGTACACTTTGCACGAGCACCATGTTGCGTTTAGTCAGTCTGAACAAGCCCAGGCCTTTTAGGCAATATCTAGCCACCCAACTGAAGCTGACGCTACCATCCAAGGTGTAGAGAGGTGTATTTCCGATGTGAAATCATGGATGACATGTAACAAGCTGCAGATGAATGATGATAAAACTGAAGCCATTCTGATTACAACATAAAGACTTTCTCATTCACATCCTTTACCTCAGACAATAAATATCAGCAACACCAACATTAAATTCACACAGTCAGCACGAAACCTAGGTGTTACTCTCAGTACTCTCTCATTGCACCAACATGTCATGAACGTATGCAAGGCTGCATATCTTGAGCTGAGACGAATCAGCTCCATTCGCAAGTATCTTTCAGTTGATGCCACTAAAACATTTGTGTGTTCCTTAGTACTTTCAAGACTGGACTGTTGTAACTCCATTCTGTCTGGTTCGTCTCAATATCTACTTCAGAAACTTCAAAAAGTTCAAAACACAGCTTCTCGGATCATCCTTAGAGCACCACGATCAGAGTATGCCTCCCCCTGCTCTGTGCCCTACACTGGCTATCCATTCAATCCAGAATTAAACACAAAATTTGTTCTTTGTGCTACGTTTCACTGACGGGCTCCAGTCCAGCATACCTATCCGACCTCACCCATGTGTACACACCAGCAAGATACTTACGTTCCTCTTCTGACACTCGTATTCTCATTATTCCCACTATGAAAATGAAATCATATGGACAACGTTCTTTTGCATACCAGGGCCCAGCAACGTGGAACGAATTGCCCACTGAACTTAGACACAAAGACACAGTGATCTCATTCAAGAGCGCTCTTAAAACTCACCTATTTCAGCTGCAAGAACAGACTTAAAGACCTAATAATGTATCCTTGCCTTAAATATTTACAGCATATTTTCTGTTTCTACTTTCGTGGTGTTTGTTTTTAATTTTGTAATCATATCATTATATATGTTTTTTAAGTGTTGTCAAATGTTGTAAAGCGCTTAGAGCTTCTAAAGATTAGGCGCTATACAAAGGCCTCATTTATTATTATGTACGTACGCTATACAGAGCTCTGAAGTAGGACTTTTGTCTGGCTATTTGTCTTTGAAGAACATTACTGACAGGCGATGTAGATGGTCAGAATGAAACCATTTCCGGCCATTTTTGAGGGTCAAGGATGCAAAAGACCATTTCTGTTGATATTTCAAATCCTAGGAAGATACAGAGGTCAAGAATCCACCAAAAAGGATCTCTGCCTCAAAAGAAACAGCCCTTAGTGGACTCTTACACTGCTTCAGTAGGACATTGGATGTGAACAAGGCCCCTTTCAGATAAAGAAGCTCTGCTGATAAAGCCATTGCTGTGGGCAATGCAGGCATAACAAGTGTAGTCTTTTAAGGGCAATTAATGCCTGAGATTATATTACTAGATGCACAAAGTTTTGTAAACACAACGGTTTTGTGTTTTGTTTGCTTGTCTTGTCTATGTTTTGTATTTGTATTTGAAAAAGACTCATTAAGAGTCGAATGCGCTCAGGCTAGTTAGATACTAGTTTTGCACTGTTCG
>JAECUM010011288.1:0-54987 GCA_016617855.1 Megalonaias nervosa | reverse complement strand
CACACACACACACACACACACACACACACATATAGATATATATATATATATATATATATATATATATATATATATATATATATATATATATATATATAAACTAATACTGTCTACCTAGTTGTCACAGTGAAAAGACCTAATTTAAATATCAAATTCTGTACAATCTGCAGGTCACAGATGGTCAAATGTAACATCATTTGACGTGGACAAGAATGAAGACATCATTGATGTATACATTATATCAGTGCATCAATTATATGTGCGATTAGGCTTTGTAAAACAGTACCAAGTTCAGGAAAATGACATCCTTAACAATTCAGTTTTTCTTGGCATTGTGGTCATTTTTAAATTTATATTAAATTTGTCTAAAGTGGATTATTTGTCCATGGGGCCAGGTGTTACTTTGCATTCCTGCTGCGAAACGTTTTTAAAATATACTGTAATGGGGGCTATAAATATTTTGGAATAGCTGTCATCAGCATGTACACTTAATTGTGCAGATGTGACAGCCGTCATATCATTCATATCATTGACATTAATATTAATATGGACCTTAAAATTGTCAAGCAATGACGTTAAGGACGAACATAAGAATATTTTACCGGGATGTTAGATATCCTCATCATTGTTCACTGGAGACTTTAGATTCATGGTTGTAACAATAATGAAATCAACAAAAGTTGGTACCCTACCTCCATATAAAACGTGAATTGTCTGGAAGCTAAACTGGAGCATTTATGAAGCCATTATTGTGATGATAGTGTAAAATTAAGTGGAGAGGTGACTAATATTGCAAAACGACGATGACTCATATTAAGCTTAAGAAAATGAATCTTCCGTAGAGATGGCGTGGCGTTTATTACAAGCACGTAATACGGAAATATTTGAAATTTGTCATTAGTAACCTTTTGCAGTAAGAGTGCAAAGCAATATACATTCCATACCGCTTTTCAGGAATTTGAAGAAGACAGACAAGAAGGGTCGTCAGTCATGACAGACTAGACAAGTTAATCAGGACCAATGTTCTAATAATAGATTGCATTGCTCTTTCCCATGTATAGCACCGCTCCGGGGGCCTAGTGGTTAGAGCGTCCGCCTCGGATGCGGGAGGTCGTGGGTTCGATCCCCAGCCGAGTCATACCAAAGACTTAAACAAAATGGTACAACAGCTGCCTCGGTTGGCGCTCAGCATTAAGAGGTTAGTGTTAGGACTGGTCGGCCTGGTGACAGGATAATGTGCTACATGTCTTCGGCATGATGCTCCAGTGCTAGACATCACTATAAACTGCCACACTGCAGACATCGTAGCGATATGACTGAAAAATTGTTAAAGCTACGTTAAAAATCCAAATCACACCCAAATCACACCCATGTATAGCAACCATAAGAAGAATTTACCATACAACCGTCGCCACGTGACACAGATTTCTAGACAATATTTTATCGATTATACCGCCAACGTAAGTCGGAAGACGTATGATGTTTCCTATTAAAAGTGTTATTTTCTAACATGCTTGTCTCATACGGACTTTTGTGTAATTAAAATCAAACATTTAAGTGGAACAGTTTCATCAAATACTAACTGAACAATTACAGATCAGCTGCGTGCAGCGTATTTTGCTGATTCCTATTCAGTTCTGCAACAGATGCTTAAAAGCTATGAATTTTGATTCATGTACATTTCAAAGTAACGACTATATAAAAAATGTAAGGCTGCAGGTTTCCTAACGGAAAGGCAGGCTTAAAGACAAATTTAGATAGTCGCCGACAATATTTTGAAATGTTCATTTCCTGAAACAGAAACAATTTATGCAAATTCTTTTTCTTTTAACTTCTTTCTTTAATAGGCTATATTAATGTATTTTGTTTTATGATGATCTTTTTATTTTCGTTGACGTTGACTTTATTAACTTTTTCCCTTATATTTCATTATTATTTAATTCACTGTGTATCATGGCCACAATGGCGCCCGAAGAGGTCGTTTTTTAAATTTAAAAATCAGACCAAGCAAAGACAAATTCTTTTGATATATTTTGATAAACTATATCTTACATTCTTTGCAAAAACAAAATGGTGACAGGGAAGTTTTAATATTAACATAAATTAAGGCCATTCTGTTCAATTATATATCTTTGCAAAGGGTTTACCATAAAGTGCTAGGGAGTGCCTTCAAAGAATATCGAACTAAAACTCTTTCATTTAAACGATACGGAGGTAATTAGAACTGGTCTACAAGTCTAAGCTACTTCATAACCAGAATTTTAAAAAAAAATGTTTTAAAAATTATAATTCCTACATTTGCTACACACCATCATAAGACTGCTTTGACAGTTTAACAGAGGTCGCACGATCTACTCTGGTGGAAACATTTTTCGCTTGCTACTACTTGCTACTCTCGTACTTTGTAACTTTCCACAATCGCTTTGTGACGTTAATTATTTTCGCCACTTAAACAAATAACCTTATTTCAGTTTTGTGCATTTTAAAATTTACACAAAAATATAAATAACTAATGCAATATCTTAGTGCTTTGTTGTAGTGTCCAGTAATGTGATTTATACGACTTTATCTCAGACTGATAGGTGATTCCCGCTTGGGTACATATAACATACAGATCAGATTGCGACCAGTCGAGCGGAGAGCTTTATTCTTCAACAGATCGTTTTTAATTTGTTTGATGGATTGCATTGCACTGTACATGTTTTCTTAAAAGAAGTTCTCCATGTAAAGACAAATGTAGTTACCATCCATAGATTCCGTATCATTTTTGTTCATATTATTTATGGAAGTGTGCGTTTTGTGTATATTTGACATTCACATAAGTTTGTCGACAATTGTTTTAGTGGAATCATTTATTTCAGAGCGACACTTGTAAATTAGTTTAACTTCGAAAGCTGTCTAAAGTTATGTACATCTTAACGGTGAACATAAGCTACGTTAAGCATAGCAAATCTTGTACATATACTAGAATATATCTCTGGAACGAGTATGCATCAATATGACGGTAGTGAATTTCATTTTGTGCATCAATACTTGTTGCACTGTACACCATCTCATAAACACTACAAGGTAGGTGTAATGCACACCACCTTAATATCAGACTTTGTTCCTTTCGCTAGCCGGATAATGACGATATGTAAAAAGTTTTATTATGTTATATACATGTTTGCGATATTTATAAGCATGTTGGGAGGGCTTGTGAATGTATTTGCAGGTGGTTCCAAGCGTAACCAAGTGACTTAAAACTCTTCATTGTGCAGACTTGATCTATTATGTGGAGCTAACTATTGGCTCCGGTGAATGACAGACAAAAATGCAGAGAAAAAGAATTAAGTAGGATAAACTAACATTATGCAATAAACTTACAATGAACAGTGCAAAACTAGTTTCTAACTAGTCTGAGCGCTTTAGACTCTAAATGAATCTTTTTCAAAGGCAAATACAAAACACAGACAAGACAAACAGAACACAAAAAGAGTTGAGGTTACAAAATTTTAGATGACTATTTCCACAGAAATTAAAGCTTGAAAGTTTTGATGTCTCAACAGTGGGCTTCAGCTTGATGTTGGTGCTGAAAAATATTTATATTGACTTAAAAATCGATGAGCCATATCGCCATCTGTTTTTTTAAAATGCAAATTTGCGTAACCGCAAACTATATCCTAGATATTTCATTGTTTTAGTAGTAATTATAGGTTATTGGGTGACTAAAAAGCAAATTGAAAGAATTATTTAAATGAAAATGTGCCTGGTGCAAAAGACGATGATTTTATTTGTGCGCGCCAGTTTTACCCAAACAGGATCATTTAACATTGTTATGAATCATGTAATATGTGAAGCCCAGTTCTTAAATGTCCTCTCTACATCAGCACCACAAATAGGACCTTTCCCTGAATATGTGTGCGTCTCGAATAATTTACAATGACAATGTAGAAGAAATACGGAGTTATTGTCGGACTGTTAGGACCTGTACGTTGGACTAATTTAACCTGCATTATGGTTATGACAAGTTATGACACTTACAAGTAGAAATTATAAAAAAAAAAAAACGAAACAATCAATACTGTGATATTCATTTAGAAGTTTAATTTATATTTCCTCTGCAATTTATACTGAGTTAAATTGTTGCATTATTAAAACTACACAATTTTTGTGCATGGCCTTAAGAAGAACACAATATCTGTAGTATAGAGAAAGCTGTTGTGGAACCATGGGGAAAACACCTTTGAATGGTTTTCCTACTATAGCATTGCAATTCAGCATTAACGCATGCATTTGTGTCGAAATCCTGGCAATAGCCACATTTACTTTTTCCACTCTGAGATCTTTATACGATTCCTTCATATCTAATTCCTAATAAAATTTATATGAGTGAATTCAGTTTGAGATTTACGAGGGAGGATGTATACATGTCATTCGTATGCAGTCATTACTACCATTCGCCCAGATATCTCCCTTTTGATATATTCGTATGCAGTCATCACTACCATTTGCCCAGACGTATCCCTTTTGATATATTCGAATGCAATTATAACTACAATTTCGCCAAGACATATACCTGATGATATATAGTAATGCAATCAACAAAACAATTCGCCAAGATAACCATATCCTTTTTGATATATTCATATGCAGTTATTCGCCCAGACATGTCTCTTTTGATGTACTAGCATACAATCATCACTACCATTCACCCAGACATATTCCTTTTGACATATACAAGGAGCGATTATTTGAATTTGAGCTTGTTGTATTTGTACTGCATCATCTATTTCAGCTACTCTTCAATTTATATTGACTGCTTATTGCTACGTTTATATTAGATATATTATGTTGCATGTAGGAAGAATTGGATAGATAACATTAGATTGGCAATTTAAAATTTAGAAAATAAAGCCACCAAAAAACTCAGAAATTAAATTTTTCGTTTGTATTGCAGGTTGATTAGAACTTAACCACCTGCATAATAACAGAAATGAAATGAAACAGGTTGCAAAATTCCCATCAACCCTTAGAAATTACGACCTTGCGAGTATATATACATTTGCAGAAAGTCTGCCAGCCTCGGAACATAAATTACCACCGTTAAATCAGGATTAATATAAACCTGATGAGGGGTGTATACTTCGAATGGATCTGAATTATTAAAACACCTTCTACAGCTGCTCCCAAAAAACACTCGCTTTTCTCGAAATGCCACTACAATCGCAAGTCGCTTGCTTCAAGAGTCGTGTATAAGCCGACATTGTCTTGTAAATAGAACCTTGACCATTCGAGTGCTATTTTCGCTGTTTAGTTTCTCATCATATCTGCTAAATGTCATATTACATTGATATTAAGTAGATCAGAACTTAAAGATATCCTTGTATCGACTTCTACAGATATCAAATGTTCTGCTTGTGTGACGCCAAGACTGATTTAAATCAACAAATCGAATCCACTGTCGCTCGTGTGTGTCTTTTCTCTCCAGGCGTCAATCCGTCTGTTCCATAACGTTCCCAAGGTAATATATCCCCAAGATTCCTCTCAAAAGGTTGAAGAAATATGTGAGTTTGTGAACAGAAAACCGAGAAAAATGGTGAGCGTGGCTCTTTATTAACGTCCAAAATATTTCCTAAGCAGTCGGGAAAATCTATATATATTCTTTTCAGGATGGTAATGTTTGCACGCTGTGGTTAGAACATGTATGGGGGTCAAATATTGAAAGGAGTATGAACCCAAAGCACCTTTTAACAAAGACCAGTTCGGACACAAATCATATGCTAATAGGTTCATGTTTATTGCTAGCATTTCATATAGTCTTAACTTACCAGGACAAAATGACTGTACAATTATGTTCGTTTACCGACTTAGACGTTACGTCTGACAGTAAATGGAACTATAATATGAAAGAAAAAAATAACTTAAAAGTAGTACAATGTATCAGTTATTGTTCAAGATGTGAAATTCTATATTAAATCTGGCTTTTTGCCGCCACGTTATGGGTTTGTAGCGTTCAAATGCGACATCCTATGTTAATCAATGTCCATAGAAATAATGTGATGGGACGTGACAGGAAATGGAACATCGTAACATTTATTGGTCTGTTTGTTATATTATAGGTCTATTGGGCCTCTAACGGGACAGGAAGTGTTAAATGTCTGTAGATTTGATATGTTGGGGGCTATCTGGACTCTAACAGGAAATTAACACGAGAATAGCTGTATAGCGTTTAACGTCTAATGTAATGTTACAACTAACTAATATCCAGCATCTAATGATCTACTACTGAATGTTCCACACCGAACTATCAACACACCGTTTTTTGAGTGGCCAACGTTCTTTCTACTATCAATCACATAGGGTAGAATGTAAAAGAAGAATTATAACAATAGAATTTATATTCCTTTTAGGCACAGTGAAGTTTCCAATTCCCTTACAGCCCTATTATCTCGTTATAGTCAAAGTAAAATTACTGTAACTTTCCTACTGTTACGAGTTTAGGCTCTTACAAAATGTAACAGGAAAGAGTGAAGAAAACAAGCTTTGTAAATTTAACAAGTAATTTATTTCCCTAGAAAACCAAGATAAAAATGAGAAAAAGAACTCAAGGTTTTACGAATCAAATCCAAAATTAATCCAAATATTAAAAAATAGAGGTCCTATTATTAAAAAGTCCTAAATGAATCTGAGTTCGGGTCTCGATGAAATTCAAAACTGGAAGGCGATGACGTCTGTCGTATTTCTTCAAAGTATAGATGTGTCAACAGTTCCTTGTTGAGTCACAGAAAATATTATCCCAGTTTTTAATTCCGAATAAATTTCAATAAATGTCTTTATCCAAGAATTTCGTAGAAGCACTTATAAATTTCCAGGGAAGAAAATCACTAATTCCATAAAATAAAATTTCAACTCAAACTGGTCACAATAAAACACCTTTAAGTGTC
The DNA here is from genome assembly GCA_016617855.1 of Megalonaias nervosa. Taxonomy (NCBI): domain Eukaryota; kingdom Metazoa; phylum Mollusca; class Bivalvia; order Unionida; family Unionidae; genus Megalonaias; species Megalonaias nervosa. Next base: position 48,061 of record JAECUM010011288.1, on the reverse strand, counting down.
AATTGTTTGGAGCCCGAATGAACAAATTATATCAAGACAACAGTTATACAATAATTTAAGACTCAAAACAGATTCCCGGATGAGCGTCACATGGTAATCCTTCTAGAACAAAATAGAAGCTTTTTACATGCCTATCATCACGTACTCTCAGTATGGCTTTAACTGAAATCAATGGTTCTTACTCTGGGAAAGAATTAAAAAAAAATAATTGTTTACCAGAACTGTCACTGAATCAAGGTCAAAAACTAGATACAGTGTTTCTATTATTATAACAGTCAGGTCAAACAGAACTGAACTGAATTTCTGGAAAATGTCAAATCCAGTAAACAAAGTTACCTTATAATAGTATGTAATGGAATAAAAAAAAATTAAAACTAGCAAACAAATAATTAAATTAAATATACATAACACCTACCAAAACAAAATTACCATCCGCTACCACCTTCGACTATGCGTAATTAAAAAAAAGATCGATAAAGAAAAATTTCAGAGATATCATTACATCCAGACTCTAAAAATACTTGAACAGTCAAATTCAAAGTATTTTTAGGCAAAATGCTAGACCATTGTGATGATAGAGTATCCACTGGTTTAACATACGTGTGTTTGTGTTGGATGAAGGGAAATTTAAAATCACGCCTATATGTGAAATGGTTTTGGGGCAAACGGGAAATGTAATGTTAAACATATTTATAGGTTGAACGTGTGTTGGCCAGGATAGGTTAAACTGCCAATGTAGTGTTAAAACTATATGTGCTGTCCAACACTCATTTATCTACTATCTGACAACTAGTGATCTACAATCCAACACTCACTTATCTACTATCAAAGTCTCGATTTTGGAGTGACTATCACTCAGTGGTTTACTATCCAGCTCCAAGTTATCCACTTTCCAACACCCAATCATCTACTATTTGCAGTGGCTATGATCCAGTTTCAGGAAAGTTCTATGTTTAAAATTTCTATAATTTAGGATGTGTTTTTATGTACGTGTGTGTGTGTGTGTGTGTGTGTGTGTGTGTGTGTGTGTGTTGGGAGGGAGGTCGGGTCTATATGGCTACTAACAGGAATTAACATTACTTCAGAGCCGGTTCTTGTTTGAATCGATATGGTGTATAACGGGAATTTAATATTAGGTCTTTGATCTAGAGGTTTAACATTATAATTCTATATGATGACAAAGAAAAGAAATGTTAAAAACATCAATAGGCATACAATGCCTATTGTCTGACATTACACAGTTATCTACTATCCAGTACCCACGAATTTACTATCCAACACCCAAACTATACCATCAACAAGCTGTTGGAGTGACCAATAAGAAGTAATCTGCAATTAAATATCCGCACTATGCCATCAGCAGGCTCTTGGAAAAATCCATACCCATCGATCTGCTGCCGACCATCCAGCACTTGCTATGCAATACACCCAACCTCTAGACTATACCATCAACATGTCACTGAAGTAGCAAATACTCCGGCATATATTATCCAACACCCCATACTTACTATTGAATACGACGTTGAGTTGTCAATGGCTCACACCTACTACCCAAGGATAAGATGTAAAATGGGTAGGGGTGGGAGGAAATCTCACATTATATCTTTCAATTTTTAACTCTTATTATCCATATCTTAATTTTTGATTTTTTAGTTTTAATTTGAGTTTTGAATTTTAATATTTTTTCAATCCTCGTTTTCAATTTTCAACTTTTGAAATTTTATGTTTCAATTTTTGCTTTTCAAATTTTATTTTTGATTTTCAATTTTGAGTATCAAAGTTGTTTGTTTTGGCACTCACTTATTTTCGTCTCCTTTTTAACTTCAATTTTCATTTACAGTCTACATATTCAATTTTAGTTCCTATTTTGATTTTCAGTTTGGTTTCTCAAATGTTTATTTTTAGTTTTCATTTTCAGTATTGCTTTTCAATTTTTCATTATAATTTTCCTTTAATTGTTTTTATTTTCAATTTTCATTTTCAAATCTAATTTTTTTCACTTTAAAGTTCTTATTTTAAATGTTAAATTTTCTGTTTTTAAATGTTTTGAGATTTTCATTTTTAATTTATGTTTACATTTTCAATTTGATTTTCTCATTTTTCATTTAAGGAATTTTAAAATTTGCATTTCGGAATGTTCGTTTTCAATTTTAGTGTGGTGAGTTGCTCTGAATATACATTTATATATATATATATATATATATATATATATATAGAGAGAGAGAGAGAGAGAGAGAGAGAGAGAGAGAGAGAGAGAGAGAGAGAGAGAGAGAGAAAGTAAAATTTTCTCTTCTAGATTGCAAACTGCAAAAATAGAGCAACGTATAATGCCTCTATTGAATGGATGAAGAGAACGGAAAAAAAATGCATTGTATTTGAGGTGTTTGTACTTGTCACGAAAAGAATATTTAGTCTGCTTGTAAAAATGCGAACGGCATGAGAGATTACATACACTTTACACATAAACATGCTTATATACTATGCCAAATGAAGAGTAAGAAGTTTATGTTAACTTTTTGTAGAAGACATAGACATATTAAAACATTTAAGACAGATAATAGCTACGATTGATTAATAGCTCTGAGAATTGGGAGGCTCTAAAATGAACCGTTAGGTTTTTTCTCCTCTCTCTCTCTCTCTCTCTCTCTCTCTCTCTCTCTCTCTCTCTCAAACCGAAATCGGTCCATATGCTAAATATTTATGGTTGGCTAAATTAGTAACAAAATGGCTGAAAACCCCCAATTTGGCTAAGTTATCAATTAAACATTTTGCAAACATGCTGCTACTGAGTTGGCCAAAAATGATAAAATGTTCTAAAACTCTACTTGGGAATCAAACAAGACAAATTCTGAGTTCGTTTGACTTTGTAGCTAATTCGGGTCTGGTATTAGTAACTCCAATTCAAATTTCATTGAACGAAAGATAAACAACCTTGCTCTCGACAAACAGCCACATTTTCGTTCCACAAATGATAAGTAAGATGACCAATGTAAATTAAAAACACACAAATTGATTTGCCATGTTTGGCATATCATGTGCTGCAAAATGGCGTTCTACTCCACCAAACCAAATCAAACCAAAACAACAGTGTTTAGGGTTGTTAGAATTCCAGTATTTGTCACCAAAACGTAAGAACCAAATCTGGCTGGCTGAACCTTTATTAACAAAACTTGCTGCCAGTATCACATAAAAATAGAAAAATACTTGGCTTCAAAACAGGACAGATTCTGATTTCATCTGACATTGAGCCAAGATAAATATCACATATAGCAGCCACATGTTTACTCAACTTATGAAATGAAGTATGACCAATGTAACCTTAGGTAAACTGCAGTCTGCGTGTGTTTAGAGTTGGCGAATTCATAACGTTTGTAACAAAACTGAGAACATCGATCTGGGCTGGCTTAACAATAGAAATTGTTGGAACAAAACTGAGAACTTCGATCTAACTGGCTTAACAATAGAAGTTGTTGGAACAAAACTGAGAACTTCAGTCTGGCTGGCTGAACTAAGGAAACTGTTGGAATAAAACTGACAATTGCAACCTGGCTGGCTTGACAATGAAATTGTTGTAACAAAACCGATTACTTTCAATCTGGTTTGGTTTGACATTGAAATTGTTGTAACAAAAGTGATAACTTTCAATCTGGTTTGCTTTGACAATGAAATTGTTGTAATAAACATCCGTAAAGAAGAACATACAGCATGTCGCAAAACGTGTAGCACAAATTGCATTTTGACCTATAAATTGTGTATAAGTCAAATGAGATTACGACTGATATGTGGAAACAAAACAGGGTTATTGAAGAACAGGAAATCAATAAGCCTCTTTCAGTGAGGCTTTTGTTATTGTAAAATATTAACATGTAGAACTGAAACAAAATCATTACCATTTGTTGGTACCTAAAGTTCGTTATAATGGAACAGAATGATAAACAAATTTAATATCCAAGAGAAATTAAGTCACAAGGATAACAGGAAAACTTGAGTGCTTGCATTAGTGGCCTTTCGTACCCAACCCACTATATATACGATCTGTTCACGAGTTTGGGGATGTTTCCCGTTGGACAGGTGGGTCAGGTGGGTTCTTAGACGAATTAAGGTATTTCCCATTGGATATGTTAGTCACATCAATAGGTATTTTGAAATATTAGATTGAGGGGTAAGATCTGTCACGTGGAGCATATTGCGACATTTGGTTGTTCTAGACTCTTAAAGGTGTATATATGGAGAGAACTAAGCAATCAGATTCATTCCTATTTTTGGATTTATTTTTATTTATGATTTTTGTTTCATATGTTAAAATTAGTCTGCAGATGTGTTTGATGATGTGATTAGATAATTTGAGCGGAGACATTTGTTAGGATTATTGATTGGATTAGAACAGTATTCTGGGACTATTGTGAATCAATCATAGGAATTCTGGACAATGTCATTGTCATTCATACGATAGAGAATCGGAAATTCATTCGGAACAATCATTTCTTTTGGACTTTATTAGAACATTTAGGATTACTTTGGATTCAATTCAGAGTACTATAAGTTCCTCTTATATTTTCAGTTTATAACTTTCATAATTAAATTATTGCTTAACTTTTACAAAACTTGTTGGTTTTGATTCTTTCTGTTACTGTTTATAAGCATAGAGTCGTAACACAGAGAACACAATATTGTTCGATCTGAGGACTTAATGAATACAGTTTTTTAATATCAACTAATGTTTTAAATTATATGTTCTCTTAGGATACGTTAGTGCAAAGTTTCATGGAGGACAAAATTATAATTTTAACCATTTGTGTAACTGTGACCTTGATCTTTGCCTCTTTCGCGCCTTAACCGTTCCCCCATTACCGGAGGTTTGCTACTACGACCCCCCAGTAAACTTATTGCTCGGTTTAATGATGAGTTAGTGTGGAATCCAGGAGATATTGCCATACATACATAAACCAAAGCTGATGCTGTATAGAAGGGCGAATTATCATATAGATGGGCACTGTTGTCGCTTTAGCGTATCACAAAATATACATACATCGTCGTATTCTCGGACGTCTAAAATTTCTTAATTCCGTAGATTCTGTACGGCTTTTTGCAATAGTCTGCATGAAAGTTCCATTAATGCAGCGGAAGTACGGAAATCTCATGGGGCATGGTACTAAGAAGGTGTGATTATGTATATCGTCAGATATAATGGAAACCTCCAAAAAACAAAATTGTTATTTTCTGTCTTATAAGTAAATTAATAGTGTGTGCATCTGATATCTTCAAGGCAGAACTACGTCAGCAATTACCTTTAAAACTAAACGTTTATGCTACGAAAAGGAGTAAAACATTGAAGAACTAGTCATAAGTATTAATTCGTTTATATTTTACTCAATAAAACAATTTGCTAAACGTGATTGCCATGCGTCCAAAGATCATGAAGAAAACAATATATCACAGATTAATAAATCTATTGCACAAATAACTGTAAAATATGCAGCAGCGACCTGCATGTGAACAATATGAGACATAAATGAACCTTTACATAAACAGAACTAACATAAAGAAATTAAAACATTTCAATCAAGAAACAAAAATCAATGTAATTTTGAAACTATAATGCCATATTTAATAAATAGAAGATGCCGTCTGTTTCTACGTTAATACCGGATATATTTCATCTAGTGGTATTAAAAAACATGATATAAAACTGTCGAAGCCACAAGTTAAAATATATAGTTTTTGTACCACAAGATGAAATATATCCGGTATTAACGTAGAAAAAGAGAATTTTCTTTTTATTATCTACCAGGCTTGCTCTAGAATGGAAGTCTTAAAGATTAAACTCGATCTTCGACACAACACTCTCACCCCCACACCCTTTTCGTAAATTCACCTCACTTTCATGGGCTGATCATATAAATATACGTGATTTAAGAAAGCAGTTGGATTGGGTTGACCTAAATGTCGCAGTAAATTTTTTGTCGTTTTGTAAACTATTGACCCTATCTGAAACCAATGCAAATCCGATTCAGCACTGCTTCACTGCGGGTTTGTGGTTGTTGTCAAGGAAGTAAGGGGAAATAATTTCAGAGAGACGCGAAAGGCGTCTGGTCAAATTTCTTCGTCAAAGATTAAGTTCCAGGTTTGATTTATTTGTTCTAGATAAGAACGTAGTCGTTTTTGTGGTTGTATGTACAACGTTTGTAGGTACGCACAATTAAGCGTCGCATGGTATGATTGGAAATCTTATATTTTCACATGTGAAAATACAAGGATATATGTTTCACATTTGAAAATGTAAGGATATATTTTTCAAATGTGAAAATGTAGGAATGAAAACAAAATACAAAAATTATTTCGCCAATAAGTCTCTATATTTCACACTGGAATATATAATAAAAGTCATTAATACCCGTTCTCGATGGGTAAAAGCTTGGTTCTTCTTACCCATTGTGAAAGGAATAGCAAAATTGTTTTGAAAGCGATGGACCCAAACGCTAATAAGAGTATTAGTGAAAAGCCTTAATTTATTGCAATAACAAGAAAAAATACTTTTGGGAGTAAATTCTTACCTAAATAGTGCAACCAAAACAAATCATGAAGCATCAACATCAACTGAGACAGAAACTACATATTTTAAAGTGTCAGTAAATAAATTAGACATTTTGTTCAATTTGATAGAAGCTATACCAGCACTTGAGTTTTCCTTTTTTTCTTTGCATACCATAACATCTGTTTCGTGCAATTTTCCTTTGAATGAATAATGCAAAACAGCACCTACAATGACTGCAAATTGGCTGCTGTTACACGGGGCTTGTTGGTTAGCTGGTTTTAACAGCACTTTGAACACAATATTGGCTATGTCATGCGTGGAAATGGGAGCTATGTGTCTTTCCCAATGACACATTGAGGTAGTCGACCCAGGTTTGAGATTACGAGTCAGACGCTACTAATTGTGGTACTACTACATATATGTGGACTATAAACTAAGTGTGACAATGACTAAAGCAAACTGTCAACTTGATACCTTATTGTAGGTCTAAGTGTATTATTTAGTAGCATACAGTACGGCACGAATAAGGTATCATGAACACATTTCTTTATGAACTTCAAGGTTCAGGAATCTTTAGAATAAAAAAAAAAAAAATCTAGCAAAATGTTTGTTAGGGGGTCCTGCGTGTAAAATTCAAATGTTTCCTTAGGTTTCATTTTGTCAAGGAGGGGCTTAAGTATGAGTTTTAGTAATCCAATCACGAGGAAGGATCCTTTGATACGGCAAACACGTCCTTCTGTGTGGTTCCCATTGCTTCTTAGAGCAGCTGTAGATGGGCCATTTTCCGTATAATCATATTTTGCAGTCGGTCTTTCTTTCTTGAAGACGCCTGTGGGGAAGACAAAAACGTTTATCAGTGTTTACAGACGTTCACATTAAACAGAAGTGGCTTGTCAACTCTTTCTTGATATTCGTAGTTTTCTGAGTAGAAACAAAACAAACCAATTGGTATTATGTTTGATAAACATGAATTCTTCTCTTTCACAATCATATCTCTTTACGATCTCGACGATTCCTCTATGAATACCGTATCACTTAAAGAATAATTGTATTCTATATATAAGCATTTACCAATGTTCACAAAGTTTATTTCAGTATCCAGACATTTCTGATTTTGAACAGTGAAGTTTAAGCATGATATATAAACTTCAATCGCCAGTAGTAAACATCAACCCTGACATGATTATTTGCACGTATTTGATTCTGTTTTAAACTGACAAGCTGCGAAACGTCAGAAATTTAAATACTTCTACTCCAAGTCTGTCTTCGCAAAGAAATTCAGCCAAAATTGTAAATTCTTCATCAAACCAATTCAATGGAGCCCAATTGTCCTAATAATGGACGGCTAAACGCGGATACTGAATATGCATCAGCGATTGTCTTTTAACGTATGGAATAGAAATGGAGCACGCATTATTAATGCATAAGGACCATTATTTTGACTGCGTCGTCTCACAGTATGCTAATTTTTGTACTGGGTCGTACGAATATATAGAAAGAACGAATTAAAACGTAAGGTAAAGAATGGGAATCAGCTATAAAAGTGCATGCTTCCAAATCAAACAACCCTTTTCCAGTATCAATTATTGCAAAGAAATCTCGACTCTAACGAGATATAACAATGGGATTTATTTAGCAGTATGCAATTGTAACAGGAAACTATGTTTAAAAGATATATCAACAAGTGTGCTTACCGATATAGGGTTTTTTTTATCAGTGTGATGTTTATGTTAGGACTGCAATAATTTTTTCAGCGTAGGATCCATCTTTGCTTGCATTATAAATCTAAGCACAAGACACCCCCGTCCGATACTCCGTCAACCTCTGGAAATAAATTAAATATGAAGATAAATCATGTCTTATAAGACGAAAGATTAAATTCTACACTATATCAAAATGTATAAATTCTACACTATATCAAAATGTATAATTCTACACTATATCAAAATGTATAAATTCTACACTCTATTAAAATGTATAAATTCTACACTATATCAAAATGTATAAATTCTACACTATACCAAAATGTATAATTCTACACTATATCAAAATGTATAAATTCTACAATTTATCAAAATGTATAAATTCTACACTATATCAAAATGTAATAATTCTACACTATATCAAAATGTATAATTCTACACTATATCAAAATGTATAAAAACTGCATCGCATCAAAATGTATAAAGACTCTTAGAAAGCGATACACAATACAAGTCCTTCCGAGGAAGTTGTATCAACATACGATTAATTCCAAGAGTTTAGCAAAGCCAGTGATATTTCTAAATACATTTGTGAGTGTTGAATTATTAAAACATAATTAAATTATAAAGTTATCTTTGTACTTGTATTATTATTATTATTATTATTAGTAGTAGTAGTAGTAGTAGTAGTAGTAGTAGTGGTGGTAGTAGTCGACTTACCCATTAAAACATTTTCAATCTATCACCTTCCCTGTAGCATGCTGATGACATTGTTATGTACATTGTTTTTTATACTGGCCATGCGTTTAAGTCTTCTTATCCTATAGAATTGGCACCTTGGACCTGCATATTCCGAAGAACAAATGCACCGGCAGTAGCCGAAAGGAGAATCTGGAAGTAATAACCGTCCTCCGTTTAGGCATCGTGCATTTCTATCGCATAGTAATGCGCTTGGCATTGACAGAGCGGTTTCATTGAATAAGATAGTTACCAAGAAAACTGCATTAACTAATGTCTTACTCACATAAACATTTTTCATCTTGTCTCCCATATCGAAACTATTCTCTTTCTTTTCCTCTCACGTGGAATAAAATATCGTATCTTCAGACCTGCAAGAGCTGATACTGGTTATCGAGGATATAGATCCCGTGCGGACACCGTATTCTGTCTAAACTACAATTTTAGTCTACCAACTGTATGCTATGTGTACTCCGTTTGTGTTCTAAATGGTAAAGCACACCTTTATATAATAGAATTTGGATGATGCAAGCTGGGCGTGTGTATAGCCTACGTACTTACAATACCTCATGCTATTGGTAGTTGCCGTTTCTTTTTAACAGTACTGAGCATGCCCGGATCTGCCTATCATCTAAAATTTTACATCAATCATTCTTTACGGCCAAGTTGTGATTATGTTGGTCCACAGACCGCTGAAAATACGTTCATTTTTGCTTACTGTATATGATATCGAGGAGCAAGTACATGCTCTTCGAGAACTAGCTACATTGCACGTACTGTAGCGTATATGTGCGATATCCCAAATGTGGTTCGATTCATTTGATCAGACTTTGCTTATATCGATTAGCGTATACATACATCAACACAGAGTGTGTAACATATTTCAACACTAAGTTAAACAAAGCTACTGCAGAAAATGGTTATAGTCTCAAGTCAGACGGATCGGGATTATTGTACAAAAAATAAGCAGCAACGTTCTCTCGCACTTCTAGCAAGGTAATTGCTGAATATTTTTGGGTGGAGATAAAGGGACCGTTAAAGTCAACAGTTCGTATAATTTTTTCCTTAAAAAGCGAAAAAAAAAAGTCTGAGGTCTACATGCTATTAAATTTATTAAAAACGTATAAATAGTTGAAACAATGTCTCTCATTTAATAAATTCATACAAATCACAACACATAAATCATGTTAACGTGACATTGATGTCGTCCACATGACTCTTATGTTTGCTTTCTTTGTACAAGGTGTGTATCGTTTACAGCCGAATTTTGTCTTTCTGAAAATATCTAAGAATAATGGAGTCATATTCTTATATTGTTTTGTCGGATCTTAACTATCAATTACCATATACCAATTTTGTCGTATAAAGAGTTATTCTACTTAAGTTTGAAAGCCACGTTACTATGGCTACTTCACAAAGCTTGGAACTAAACAAAAAAAAGCAATTAATTGTAAAAACTATGCAACGTAAAATTCTTACAATCAATTTTTATAGCCAAATTCAAGTGTGGTTGCAGATGGTACATAGTCTTACCGTGTTATCCCAAAGGTAAAAATGGTCTCGTGAAGAATCAGTAATTACTACAATATTAATTAAAACATAATTGTTATGTATTTTTATCACGATTTTAATAATGATTATTCATGAAGATTCGTTGTTTACTGGTATAACATGTAAAGATTAAATCTCACAGATTTTAAAAGAAATTTTTAATCGCAGACACACACACACACACACACATTGTGAATTCACAACGTTGACAATTAGAAATGAAATGTGAAAACTAAGCAGTGTCAAATAAAAACTTTTGGTGAAATTTAAACATCTACCATATAGGAGCACAGCAAATTTTGCACGGCTTTTCTCGTAAAACAAAAATAAAATTCTGAAATATATTACGATGCCTAAGTCACTGAATCTTTATAACATGTTTTCGATTTAATACAAATACAGCAACGACACCTGTCTATCGATCTTACTTTGATGACAACTATTTACAGTGTCCATTACAATGTTTGATTAGAGCGTTTCTAAGGTTTTATCATTAACACACTTGATTTCATAGTTACCCTTTGAACAAATAAATACATGTAAGTTGACATTTTACTCCGAATATGAATGGAGTACAAAATAACCCCGACTCAAAACCTTAAATAGATGTCATCAAAATAAATAAATCACCATTCTAATCGATAAAGTTTAAAGAGCTATAATTTTTATATCATTTGTCAGACGGGTTTTAAGTTCATTTCCACTGTTATCTTATTTTTTACCTTTCTCATCCTCGAGACAGAATGGAGCCGTTGTCACAGTAATATGACACAAACATCTCACGTGATAAACTCACGTGCTGTACTCTGCATTCATGATGAGGCCTCCAAGAACATGAAAGAGCACGAGTGCAGTAATTCTGGCCGACTGATGCTGTCTCATGGATAATATATTTATATATTACAGCATTACAGGATTATGAAAAGTTAATCATATCAAAATTCGTTAAATTAACAGCAATATGCGATCAACACGTGCGACCTCTGTAAACATTACGAGTCCAATAAATTTATAATATTTAGGCCTCCTAAGTACACGCACAGAGCCATATATATATATATATATATATATATATATATATATATATATATATATATATATATATGTATATATATATATATATATATATATATATACACACACACACACACACAGACAGACAGACAGACAGGCTTGTTTCATAGTAATAATATTGAATTTAAAAGTCTTACATTTCAAAGGTAATGATATTGAGTATTCTTAAGTGAATATATGATAACATTTTATCAAAATTTAATGACTCGCTGTATCCGATTTTTGTTTCTAAGCCTCATACCAGCCCGTAGCTCAAGCAGGTTTAATGCAACCAAAAAGGAAAATGTCCCAGTACGCATCGTATTTCAACAAATCTTTGGCAGGAACAATCGGTTTATATCTTCGGTACTTTTTAAGTAACACATTTTCCTTTTTGATATTGTTTATACATGTGAAAGTGTTTAATATTTAATTCCATATGACATTTCTTTCGTTCTTTCTTTCTTTCTTTCTTTACAAATGTTCATAATAATTCTTACAATTTTGCACATAATTACGGAAAACTGTGCGCAAATAAATTTCTAACACGATTTTAACTATCCCAGCATCGGCGTAGATTTTAAAATTGAGGGTGCATGTTAGTCCTCTGTGATAAAATACTAGCAGAAGATCGACCTTTTTTCATTGTCAGATAGAATCAAGAGAACACGAAATCGGAGCATTTTATTGGTTCCCCATTTTTACACACGAGGTCATTCATGTTGGTCAGGTTATGGAAATAAATTCCATTTCTACGTGTCAATAGAAAACATAAAACAATATGGACAATACATAATTCAACACCAAAAGTGTCTGAGAAGCCATATCTTTAAAAATTACTCTTTTTAATCAAGATTGATCACCACATTTGTCACTTTCTTGGCATTGTACTCGATGCTACGGCAATGTTATTACTTTTGTAAACTTGTGTTTAAAGTAGAAAGTAAATGTCAAAAGTGGTTTAATGACAAATGCGTTATTTTTAATAATATTTCTTCTGACAAAGATATCAGTAAATATTTTCGTGTACATTGTGAGCCAAAACATTGAGTACCTCCTCCGATTTCTTAGGACTCGTTTTTTCTAACGGCCTATAGATACCATCCAGGACTCTCTTATCCCAACGGCCTAGAGATACCACCCAGTACTCTTTTTTCCCCAACGGCCTAGAGATACCATCCAGGATTTTTTTTCCCAGCGGCCTAGAGATACCACCGAGGACTCTCTTTTCGAACGGCCTAGAGATACCACCAAGTACTCTTTTCTCCCAACGGCCTAGAGATACTACCCAGGACTCTTTTTCCCAAGGCCTAGATTTACCACCCAGGACTCTTTTTTTCCCAACGGCCTAGAGATACCACACTTTTTAGAAACTATTGATCCACTTATTTGTTTGTTATGTTTTCCGTCTGAGAATGTTATATTGCGAAATAGGTTTTTTTCTGCAGTGGGTATAAGTCACAACGGCGCTGTGTATCTACGTATTTATTGATTAATCCCCGTCATTGAGTGGAAAAGACCAAACTGTACAATTAAACATGATGCACAGAGAATGCCAAGCTGACCAAACATTAATAATCCAGATAACGTCTTAATCGCACTAATTACAAGTTACCTGACGTGAAAAAAACAAACAGTTGTTTGTCTATCATTCAAAAATGGGCTTATACATCCGTCATTTAACTGGGTAAATTATGCAAATGATGAAATAAAAAATTGTTTTTATAGAATATTATACAGACATTTGACCAATATTTTAATGACCATCGCCATTGTAGAAGTTAACTTGCGAGTACGCTTTACACTACATTATATGACAATACAAGCCGTACATGTTCTGTATAGCATTTAAGACAATATGTTAATTCTCTCATTTGCGTTTGCACGTATCGAGACATAGCTTACACTTTTACGACGGTGAGCTTGTGAATTTGTGTAAATATTTGGTGTTAGATGTTTTGGTTGTGGTATAGAATATATCATTGCATTGTTCACAGAGGGAGCCATAGTGTTACACAGACTAGCTAGGTAACTAGCCAGAATGATACTTCAGTAACACGGAAAGATGAAGCTTACACTGTTACGTATATGTAATTAAATCGCTTGTGTGTTAGTTTTAAATTCTTTTTTATTTTATTTTTATTTCATTACGTTATTGTAATGATAACTTTATTCACTGGATTTGAATTTTTTTCCGAAAATTCATTTTTCTGTTTTGACCTGATAAACACGCAGTTTGTTGCTACATGATATTTTTAGCTGACCTAGTTCCCGACCTTGGTTCAGAATTCGTAAGCACAGAGAGAAAATGATTGGTCATTATCAAGGTCATGTTCGGCCCAAGTATTAGCTCTGTTGTAAACAAATCTTTACTATATTTTTTTATATTATTGAATCTTATAGTAAGAATCGTTGAGTAGGATCAAATTCATCCATGGAATACGTGACACTCGACCTGTTATTTTACTGCGTTGTTCGAGCTAAGTGACCACGTGACTCCACCATATGATCTAAAATTGAGGGTTAAAACAGATGTTTTTAGTGTTTTCAGTCAGTTGTAAATTAATACCTTCGGAGCTCAGAGGTATTTTGTATTGTGACCAGTTCGAGTTATTTTTTTTTTATTTAAAATAATTTATTCACTCTGGAAAACATACAAGTGCTCTTCTTCATAAAAATTCTTGGACAAAGACATTTATTGGAAATTATTCGGAAATCTAAAGCTAGAATTGATTCATAAAATTCAACAAGGAACTGTTGACACATCAGTACAATACTGCATTCATCTGACGTCATCGTCCTCCATCTTGGAACTTCACCGGGATTCGAACTTTGATTCAATTAGAATTGTTTAGTGATAGGACTTATATTTTTTTAATTCTAGGATTAATTTATGGATTAGATTCATAAACCGTAAGTCCTTTTTCATATTTTTACCTTGTTTTCTAGGGAAATAAATTATTTTTGTTAAATTTTACAAAGCTTGTTGGCTTCACTCTTTTCTTTGTTACTTTTGAATAAGCCTACACGTAACAGCATTCAAGATATTTTCAATGTTCAGATATTCTATGTTCGGATATATTCGATGTTCAGAAGTAGTATAATGGGGTACTTTAGCGTCAATGGGGAAAATACATTACAAAACCCCCTGGGCACGTTCAGCGTCAAGATTTATAGCGTCAAATGGCATACCCTGGGGTACTATAGCGTCAGTGGGAATTTTGTATGGGAACAATAGGAATGGAACAGATAGGGTGACGTCACGGTACTGGACACTTGCAACAATGTGGCAAGTACTGTGACGTCATCCCACCTGTTCCATTCCTATTGTCCTTATACAAAGTTTTATGCATTCGCGTCCGTTTCTGTGGATAGTATAGTGTGTGTTTTATGCATTCGCGTTCGTTTCCATAGATTGATGAATATCAATCTATCATACCCAAATCATACAACCGATTAAAAAAATTAGGTAAGAGAATAATGTTTTTGGGAGTTAAACATAAATTATACAATCGAATAAAAACATTTTTGGCAAGAAAGAATAAATATCTTTTCGAGGCATATGAAAGTGGCCCTGAAAAGGGCCTTTGGGTTCTTCTTCTTCATATTCTTCTTCTTCTTCTTCTTCTTCTTCTTCTTCTTCTTCTATTTTCTCCACTTCTTCAACCAGTACCTCACTTTTTCAATGATTCCTTTCTTCTTCTTCTTTTCATCCTCTGGAATCCAGTCAGGATGTTCCATGGCTCTAAATTTTTCCTGCACCTTCATAAAGTTGTTCTTAAGCTTTTCAAGCTCTTCTTTCCTCTTTATGTTTTCCTTCTCCTTTCTCTCTTTTGTTCAGGTGACTTTGATTTTCTTTACCTCTTCTTTCATCACTTTTCTCATCATGTCTTCAGATTTCCTTAATTGTTGTAAGCCCCACTGGACAAAAGACCACTCTGTCCAATTAAATATATCTTGCAAGAAGCTCCTCACTTGGATGACATGATCAAGGGCTTCCTTCAATGTCCCCACTCTCGCATACTTAGGCTGGATGAAGCCTCTTAATTTCTGCACCTCCTCTTCTATCATACCTTGCACCAGATCCCTGGCTACTTTGAAGCTAGTAACTTGACTGGTCACAAAGTCTTTCGTGACTGGATAGCTCCATTCTTTCTCAAGCCTTTCCACCACGTAGGCTGCATCATTCATCCAGAACCAACTATGTCTTAATTCATTAAATACATTCATCTCTAATGGTGTTGAATAGTTAAAGCTGGTAGCCAGACTGACGAGCGCTCTGATTTATTTCCGTGGAGCACGGACGTGAAGGAAAACATCCCTTACACTCAGTTCACATATTATCTACTATCCACAGAAACGAACGCAAATGCATACAACACACAATACCTACTATCCACACAAACGCACGCGAATGCATAAAACACACACACACACTATACTATCCACACAAACGTACGCGAACGCACACAAACACACCATATACTATCCACACAGAAGAGAAGAGAAGAAAAAACACACCATATCTACTATCCACACAAACGGACGCGAACGCACACAAACACACCATATTTACTATCCACAGAAAAGAAAGAGAATGCATAAAACACACCATACTTACTATCCACACAAACGTACGCGAATGCACAAAAACACACCATATATACTATCCACACAAACGGGAAGGGAAGAAAAAACACACACTATACCATCCACACAAACAGTAAGTGAAGAAAAAAACACACACTATACTATCCACACAAACGTACGCGAATGCATAAAACACACACTATACTATCCACACAAACGTACGCGAACGCAACACACAGACACACACACATACACGCATCAGTAAATGAGTGAGTGTTTAGAGTCACACTACTCCACATTCACACAAATTGGCAAATTCAATAGTGTCTCTTTTCTAGAGATCTGGTTAGCCCTGAGAAGGTCTGTTTTTAGAACTTCAGATGCACCTGGCTAAAGGTTACACCTCCCAGGTCTGGCACCACAGACACATCTCCTGCTCCAATCATTTACCCAATTCACATTTGTGATTGGGAGCGCAGAAGTCTCTTGAGTCGCTTCAGAACCCCAATCTTCAGTTTCTGGGATTCTGAAGACTTCCCTCTGTATTCTATACCAGAGTCGAGGATGTTGTTGTGGATGTGGCTGTGGCTGTGACTGTGGTTGAGGTGGCGGTACTGGTTGTGAAGGTGTACTGATCATTGGCTTCACCTCACACACAGGTCGCATTATGAGGTGAGGTAGGATCCCTCTCTTCATCTCCTTCTCCTCTTCTTTCTTCCTCATCTTCTCTTCCTCTTCTATCCTTGCTTCCTCCGCTATGGTCTCCATGGCCACATCGTCTAGCAGCCGCCTGGCATACTCCAGATGCATCTGAAGTTCCAGTAACTTTGCAGTTCTGTTACTCATTTTCAATATTGACGAGTCAACGATGGGTAGCCAGACTGACGATAGCGTAGCATTATATACTTGAAGCACGGACGTGACGGTAAACATCCCCTCACACCAAAACTTACCATCACATCAAACGCGCGGACCTAAAAGAAACACTCACGTTGACTTTTATCACTTACAAACACAGACATGCACGATTCGACAAGACAGAGAAACGATGTGTGGATCTTTTTTTTACTGACAAAAGAAACGACGTGCTTATAGAAACACTTCTATTTTTTTTAACATACAAACATACAATTTTTTTGGCAATTGAATTAGTATGTCTTTTCGAGAATATTGGGGTAGCCCTGAAAAGGGCTGCTTTTGTTGACCGGGAATGATGGCAATCTTTTTTTACTGTCTAAGATTGCGTCCCCGTCTGGCGGCAGGCTTTCCTATACGATACAGCCTGTTTCCTGTACGATACGGCCTGCTTCTGCGGAAAGAGAAGGAGAACTCCTTGGTGTCCACACGACAGTCAACAAAACCTCTGTCTGGTTCTTGCTGCTGCTGTTGCTGCTGTTGTTGTTGTTGCTGTTCTCCCTGCTTCTGAATTCTGTACTTCTCTGTCCATTCTTCTTGTTCTTTCTTGATTTCCTCACTGAAGACCTCTTCTACCAGGTCTTGGGCTATTCATAACATCCTGACATTCTCTTTCTCTTCAGTCCTCGGTATCAGGTTTAGCCTGACACGATGTAAATTCATGCAAGCTTCGTTCAGCTTGGTATGTCTGGAAGGCATGTTCATAGGTAGACGAGTCAACCATGGATGGCCAGACTGGAGACCGACCCGCTTTATATGGTTCAAACGCGGACGCGATAGAAAACATCCTTCCTGGTTTTTTGTTGGGCGAAACGTTATGATAGCTAATGTCATGGTGAGGGATAGAGAGAAAGTCAAAGAGCATATATTCACAGTCTTTTTTGAAAACATTTTTTCAAAACACAACATTTTTATTCAATAAACAATTAACCATTAACAATTAACAATAACAACAAACAAACTATTTTTGACAAGGATGGCAACGTTGTGAAAACATGTGAGATTTCCACTGATGGATGTCATGAGTCCATTGATGTACACTACGTTTCCTAGCTAAAGACAAAAAATAGCCATAATGGTCACAAAACCATCGATCTAATTTCTCATCGTTTCTAGAAGAGTTACGATCAAAATAAGTCAATAAATGTTCTAAAGAATATCCAAGACTGCGTTGATGAAGAAAATACACACAATATTGTCTACACACCATGGAATCTGTGCCTTGTAATTTTACATTATTGTTTCGTGTCGTCATAAAGTCGATGATGTCGTCTTCCAAAGGGGATAATCCATACGAATCAAAATATTCCACACAATCCTTTTGAGGGAAGTAGACGGCGACCCAGTGAGTTCCTGGGAGATGACTGTCGTCCGTGTTGATGACATAAGCTTGATGGTTTTGATGTTTGCGATGAGGTAGTTCATCTTTAGCGCACACGACAGGATTCCAAGAAGCAGTATACGAACTGTTATTCAAAAGGTAATAAAGTTCCCACGTATCCATTTTTTGTTTTGTTGTTTTTCTCACAGGTAATGATAAGTCATCAATTCAATTCTGACTTTTTGTTTAAAAACCTCTGACAAGTAACCGTTTCTTTGCTTCTTCTCTGTACTTTAGGCTAAGAGAGCCTCGATGCGATAGATCTCTTTAGCAGTCAATGGATGGCAGGAATGATCACGCAAGCCTTTATACCACTCATGCAACACCACTTCTTCTGAGAAGAGACTCCAAGCGTCGTCCAGATACTCGTCCAGTTTTTCTTCTTGACTCATCACCAGACATTTATCGTGTTGAATTTGACTGAGATGATCGTTTTGACATCCATAGAAATCTTTCTTGGTCAATTCCGTAATTTTATCCGACAAGTGTTTGGCAAAACAGGGTACTAAATGTTGTTCTTGTTCTGGCCATCTGGACGTGACCACTACGTTGTCTTGGTCTTGGTCTTGGGTTTCTGCTTTCACGGTATCCTCAAATTCCATTTCCCAAGACTCTCTACTGTTCAAAGTGGGATAAGTGTCTTCCATAGTTTCTAATAGTCTAGAATGACTTCTCTCAAACTGTTGATTTCTATGGTATTATCGAATGCGGCATACAAGATGACGTTGACCGTCTCGGCGAGAGCTTCTGAAAACTGAAGTTCCACACGCAGTTGACCGGATTTTATTCTTCTGGGCAATGTTAGATTCGAAGGGTCTGGTACACAAGGTCTTGCCATCGCGACTCACTTCGATCTTGGACACTCTGTAGTGCTTAAACAGGAAAGGATTTTGATCGTGGGCTCCGTTGAGGGCTGCATTACTGACGATGCCAACGATTAAATGTTTGGGTAACTGTCCTTGGAACAGATGATCTTCGATCTTGGATCGGAGTCCAGCAGCAATGGTGAACTTTTTCACGTCTACGCGTCGTATCGGATACTTAGCGGTCGTTCTGCTCAATGTGTGACTGATGTCGTTTCCCGCTTTAGGTAACACTAATATGCGACGCATGTAAAGTCTGGCTTCTTGGATGATGGTTTTGTACTCGTTGGCATGAGCCATCAAATGGAAAACGACACTGCTGAGATTTGGTCTCAGGCGAATTTCCACTCCGTTGAGCAAATACTTGTCTTGCAACCGCATGTCCAAATGCAAACGATCCATCAGTTCTAAACTACGACCTTGCAGGATTTTCTTTCGACGGTCGTTAAGTCCACATTGTGAGGATTGTCATCTGCTGTCAGGGCTGTGTCGTTAAAAGTGTTCTCACCTGCTGTGTCAGGTTTCAATACCACGCAAGCGTAGGGACTAGTGTTCTTGGCCTCTTTTCCGTACGTCAAGAGATTTTTCTAGGTACGCTCGATAAGGGTATGTATCCATGCTACTCCTGACAAGTTTGTTATTGAAGTACAAATCCACTCCGCTGAAAAAGGAATGCATGATTGTTGACGGAAGCTACTCTGGCATCGGCACCCGGATTGGTGTTGTCCGTTTTGATCACTTTCAGTTTCAGGTACAAGTAACTGCTATTTAGATCGATGTAATCTTGGGGCTGTCCTTTGATTTCAAACTCAATGGTAGCTGGATCTGTCAAAGAGGAGACGGGATAAATTTCGACCCATTGGGATTCTTGCATCGTCATCATGGTGGGTGGCATGGCAAACAGATCCAGTTCCGACTTGGAACAAGCGCAAGACTCTCGGTGCATCATTTTTCTTTTTTTTTTTTAATAATCAAAAACGTCTAAGTCACAGACGGTTTTTCTTTTCTTAGTCTTTCTAGCTCTAGGTTGTGAAGTCCTCTGAAGGGGTGTTTTCGTCGTCTTTTTCTGCCTTGTCCTTGCTGTGGTGTCAGGGAGGCAGGAATGCCTGACTCGGCAGCGTCCAGGCCATTTATAGGAGTTTCTTGTAAAACCAAAATGTCTTTGCCTGTTTGACGCAATACATTTTTGCCTGCTCTCAAGAAAGCTTCTCTATGATTTTGTTTGTCAATGATGACATTTTGGAGAAATTCTTTACCTTGCGTCAACGCGGCATCTTTCAAGGAGTGCAATCCCCGTGTAACCATCGGTTTCAAAACGGGAGCCACCGAACGAAAGGCTGATTTTAACATATCACCTATACCATGTCCTCGCTGTCCTTGGTTCGTAGTATACATGACTGACAAGGGGTTAGAGTAATCGTTTTCGAAAATGGAGTTTCACCGTGACTTTCCCTTTGGTGAATGAAATATTTTGGCCCACATCTCCTTTTATAGTAATGTTGACAGTGTCGAAATACGACTTACTGACTGGTAAATAGTGAGGATGTACAAATTCGGGGTGAACGTGATAGGTGTTTCCACCTTCCTCATAAGCGTTCGTGGCCGAATCCACTTTGAAAGGAATGACACGCAGTAACGGTTCGGAGGTGTGGCCCACCACGTTGTATTCCACCACATCGGAGTACACAAAGATCAAATACAGTCGTTGGTTCATTTTTACAGGGAATATAAAATATTTCGCAAAATCCGAGTTACTGGTCACGGCTGGTATTTCGTTTCTAATATTGATCAACTTGGGGTCTCCACCCAATATGTCATACAATTCAGGACAAAATTTAATGGCAAATACTTTGTCCTCTGAAAATTTGATTAGTAGGCGACGAGCTATTTTGTGGCATTCGATCGTGACACTTTTTCTGGTTTTCTCCAAGACTTTACCAAACTTGGCATTGAACCTGTCAGCAATGGCGTTCAACAAATGTTGACCACTAAAATAATAGCCTGAGGGAATTTTCAACCGATAAGTGGTTCGTTTAGTTTTGGGGTCCTGTGTTTTCATAGAGTCACCTACCCTAGCGCGTTCATCCAAGTGTTGTTGCACTTGCTCGTCATGAACTTCTACCGCAAAAGTGTTTTGATTTTCGACGATGTTTCTGATTTTTGCAAGGAGAATCATTTCCACTAAAGTCACTTCCCAATGGGCTTCGTGATCCAATTGGATGGCCTGAGGTAATTTGGACGTGTAACAGCATAAGGTGTTATTGGGAAAAACCTCCATGGAACTGTCACTGGGTAACCTTAAGTAAAATTGGTTGTTCATAATTCCAGAGTTCTAGTGTCCGAGGAGTCGCTGGAAGTCTGAGGAGTGTCTAAAAGAAGATGGTTAGGTTTGACTGATGGAAGGGGGACTAACGTTGGACGCAAGCCTCCCGTTGTTGTTCCCGTTAGAGGAATATTTCAGAGACGGATTGGGAAGAAGGTAGCCGATGAAACTACTGAGTAAAATGGTCCACAATTGTTTGTCTCCTTGTTGCAAACTCAAATTGGCAATGGCAGCACCGATGACACAATACACCACAAAGATTAAGCAGTCAAAGACGATTTGCGATTTAGGAACACGTTCTCCCCACCACACCCACAAGGGTTGCTTTTGTAAATCTTGCAGAGAAGAACTGGGGAAAGGAGTGGTTACTGCGGTAGCTGAGGCTGTGTTGAAGGGCATGATGGTCACTTCTTTTTAAAGTCGATGATTTGCGAAGCGTCGATCCAAGAGTCAAAACTCCGCGGATATCCTTTCCAACGTACTTTGACTTCTTTGGCACGTCGTTTTCTCACTTTTCGGGTTCTTCGATCGAGAATGCTTTCGATCTCGTACACGTCGTCATCTTTTTTGGTCACGCGTTGTAACTCGGGCAAGTAAAACGTTCCTTTTAACACTTCCCCGTTCATGTCTTCCAACTTGTAGACGGGAGGATGACGGCCAAGCACACGTTCAGTGACACGAAACAATTCGGTGGTCCATTTGGGTAAGTAACCTTTGTCGAAAGTGCGTTTGGTTTTGTCAATGGGCTCCCATGTCCTGCTACCAACACTCCACCTTTCTTGGGGAAGGTCACCGTTGGGGACGTACCAAACAGATGCTCGACGACGGTCACTTCGTTGTCGGGAGTCACTTCTTGGGGGGGGGGGGCACGTCCTATGCTTCGATGGTAAGATTGGTTGTACGCTTGGACTAGGTGTGGCAAGACATCGATGTACTTGAGAATGTATTGATGTGTAAAATATTTCCATATGCGTTTTTTCAAGGTACGTTGAAAACGTTCCACGATGCTGGCTTTGGTTTTGGGATTCTCGGTGATGAAAAACTGAATGTCACGTTTTGTCATCGAAGAGGGTGACGTCCGCTTTGTTTCAACACCAGTTTGAGGGCTCGCACTAATTCACTGCTCGATTTGGAAGTCAATGGCACGACCCAAGCAAATTTGGAAAAGACGTCGATGACACAAAACAAATATTTCTAACCACAATTGTAGGTGGCCAAATGAGAGACATCGGCTAAATCAGCTTGCCATTGATGATCGATACCCTCCACTCGGGTGCGACTTCTGGAAAATTTTCATCGAATGGGTTTGTGTAAGGTGTACGTGGCTTGTTCTTGTAACCATCGTTGCACTTGAGGTAAACGAACACGTTTTAGTCGAGTTTTGGCAGCACGATACAATTTCTGAACTCCTCCGTTACCTGCAGGATGGGATGGATCGTAGTCAATGCTGGCTAACACCTTCTCCATTTTTTAATAAGTGATCCACTCTTCGCTGATGGTACTCTGAAGTGCTTTACAAACGGCTTTACGTGTCGGATGTGCCACAGGAGTTGAAGTCGAAGGTAGTTTTGGTGGTAGTGGCGGTGGTGGTTGTGGTAATGGAATGGCTTTGGTCTTTTCTTTTTTACTTCTGGTTTCCCTTCTTTCTTTTTGACTTCTGTCGAAGGTGGAGTGGACATCATCTTTTTAACCGAAGCTTTAAGTTCTTTTCGTTGGAGTGTAGGGGAAGGGGTCAACAAGGACGCTGCAATCTTACTAGGGATGGGAGCTGCTGACGGTGTTTGAAAGACTTCTCTTGTCTCTTCTTCCTCAGACATCCGTGGGGCTGCATCTGTCTTGACCGCTGGGAGGTGGGGGTGGTAGTGGTGAACTTTTTATCAAGCCCTTAAAATCTTTCAGAGTGGGTAGAGCTGTTTCGTCTAAAGCTTTCTGGTGAAAGAATTGCAGTCGTTGTAACAACTGACCGTACCTGTGCGATTTTTCCGTTTCTGACAAATCGCTGCGATCCATCAATGATTGCAATTCGTGTTGTAACTGGGACATTTCGGTTAAATGAGGATTGGGAGGTAAATGCGGAGTTCGTTGTTCTTGCCAACGATGGTATTCCATCCATCGTTTCTAAGGCACCAAAGCCAGTTTTCGTCCTTCCATTGGATTTCAAGGGCCACGTCTGAGATCTTTTGATTTCAGAGGTCCCTTTTATCTTCTTGACCATTTATCTTCATCCCAGGATTGTTCCCATTGTTCCCAATACTCCTTTCAGAATGGGTCATCCTACTGTTCCCAGCAAGGGTTCTAACAGGGGTAAAATGGCAATTCCTCTAGGTTGCACCAACATCTTTTTATTTTGACGAATAGGTATTTTCTTTTTGACCATTTGGCGAAGAACTTGTCGATGTTTGGCTAAGCATTCTTTCTGATATTTAGACAAAGGTATCGTGCCTTTCAAGACATTCAGACAACATTCGCTCAAGGTATCGATGACATCTTTGGAGGCAGATTGAATGAGTTTTTCTCGCATGGGTGGAGGCGCTTTGGACAGGACGGACAACATGTCCCAATGTTTGACTAAACGAGGAGGTAGTCCTTTCCTTTTCTTTCCTTTGGGGGTAGAAGAAGGATGTCTTTTTTGGGGTGACATCTTTTTTGGTTGGTTCGTTGGTTCCGGGGCACACAACAAAAATTACAATAACGTCGATGACTTGTCACACAGCCTTTTATGCTTTCTTTGGACTATCTCTTCGTCATAAAGGTGACGATGTGTTTTCCAAAATCGCCAAAGAATCCTCCTCTTTGGTGACTTCTCCTTTTCTTTAGACGAGTGTGTCTTTTCAGAGACAGAGGTCGATGTTTGGCTGAGTGTTTTTTTGGATGACGTGACTGTTCTTTTCTTTCTCCTTTTCCTTTTTGGAAACAAGAAGGACGATGGTGACGGTGTGCACTTCTTGGAGGGAACATCTTTGGGCGTTCAGGAGCACAACAACACTAAAACTATTGTTTGCCCCAGGTCTTTTTTTATACTGGAATGCGTCGCCACTGATTGTCGGCTCGTCGTATCATTTTTATGGCAGGCATCACGCGTCGTGGAGAGGTTCGCAAAGGACTCAATCGGGACAGTTCTTGCTTGGACAAATCCAGTAAACTCTTTAACACGCCCGATTTCTCTTGGACTTTGATTTTGGGGGCAGGTACTTTGTGAGCAGCGGCTACTGCCGCTAATGAGGAAGAGAGTGTCACCGCTGGAGGAGAAGTTTTTATAGACACGGATTTCCAATGTTTCATCAAATTAGGGAAGACGCGTGTCAAATCGGGTTTGGCAGGCATCACCAGCAACGGAGAAGTGGAAGATGTTGAAGTTACTGGAGACGCAGTCACCGTTTTTGTGGCAGATCGTGGTTTGCGAATGTAAAGTTGCTTCCTGGCGTCAGTACCTCTCTTGCGGGTAGAAGCTGTTTTCTGTGGGCTTTTTTTGTGGCTGTGACCTGGTCTTGACACCGTTACTCTTTTTCGTTATCTTCTGGGGACGTTTGGACGTTTCTCTTTTCTTGGGAACGACTTTGGTAGCATTAAGATCCCATTTTAACAGGGAACGAATCATGACACCTCCTAGAGAACCGCTACCTCCAGGTTTCAAAATGATTTGCTTTTTGGTTTGAGTGTAAATGCGAGGATCGGCTAGTTGCGTCAAGGCTACTTTGTTTCTCTCAAAAAACGTTTGGCTTGATGTGGAATGTGAATGATACCTTGCAGCAATTGACGTGCTGTCAACGTAAACCATCGTAAAAGTCTTACGAAGTCCTTTGAGACTAGCTTCTAAGACACAAGCACGTATTTGTGGATTTTTTTCGCGACTGATGCCGTACAAGGCACGAATCAATTTGACAGGAAGATGAGACTGAAGGGACGTCATGTTGACGCTGTGTGAGACCGACCCCAAGTGACCGAGGTTTTATAGACTTTTTTGGGTTGTTGTGGTTGTTGTTAAGTCGACGAAGGGAACGTGTACACGACAGGCCCTCCGTCTTGGCACCAGTGGTGAAACAGATGGGTACGAAATCGCAAATAATCGGGGGTAGTGGGTTTTAAATCCACGAGTAAATATGCGTGTGGGGTTTGAGTAGCATCGTCGTACGCATGAGTCAGCCAAGACGTTCCTAACTGTTTGGTTAACAGTTGCACTTGCGATTTATCTCTACGGCTTTTAAACAACACCACGTAATGAGCATTGAGACTGATGGTGCGATGGGCTTTACTTTGTTGAAACAAATTTTGAGTGATGTAAATGACACTGTCATTACGATGATGCTGTTTGCGCGTAAACCACAGTTTAATTTCTTCTCCGTCTTCTCCTAACATGTCGTCAAAAATAACCAAATGGGTTTGGCTAGGGTCAGACACGATTCCGTCGTCTTCGCCAGGAATGCCTTCCACAAAGACGATGGAATCGCCTTGACTTTCTCGCAGAAGGCTGTACGCCGATTGCCACCCTTTGTAACACCACTCGATTCGTTGAGGTTGACGATCGATCAAATGATGTTTATGTTCGATCAAACGTTTGACAAATTAGGTTTTGCCTCAACCGCTAGGTCCGGCAATGTGCATGTTAAAGGGACGGCGAAGATACAGTGGAGGTAGATGGAGCAGAAACAGTAGAGGTAGCCATAGTAGTAATGTAAGGAATGTCACTTTTGACAGGAAGACAGACAAGACAAGAGTTTTTATACTTTTTCAGGACACGTTTACTGCCATCTGTAATTGTGAACAACACGAAAGACAAAAATACATAGAAGCCAAATGGTTAAATACATGAATAAAAGACACATCAAAACGATCATAGTGGAATATAAACAAGTCTCTGTACAACATTTGTGGTGATTAAGAGGTAGAATCGTAGGGACAGTGTGTAATGTTCTTAAAGTCTCTACACTCCTTGGCACAGTCACACAGGTGTCCTCCTGGAATGGTCTTTCGGGGATGTTAATGACAGTCCTGTCCTGTCTTGAAGGGAGTGGTTCTTCTTCATCTGGTACTTTCACTAACACAGGTTTAAAAGTTACTTTTTTCACTGAATGTTTTAATATTTTAGGATGACAAACCTTTCCAGTGAGGGTGTAAGTCACAAGCTACACACACATCATCGTACACATCTTCAGTACCTAAAAGTTGACGAATGTTTCTTTCCTTTAGAGATTGACGATAACTATCGAGATGAAAGCGCAAAGCTTTGAGCAGAATGAGTTTTTCGTGTACATTTAAAGGGACCAGTTTCATGCTTTTTGGAGTGGTGTGTACTGTTCGTAAAGAGTCCGCAAAGAATCGGCTGGTAAACGAAATCCCAGAAAGCAAGTCACTAAGATACAGACTTCACATCAACCTCAATTCAATGGACACAGTTCTCGCAATAGGTGTTGGTAATCCTCCACCGTTTGAATAGTGCCATTGATTTCCTTCCACGGAATATGTAGTATCACGAATGATAAAGGTCGTAGCATGGTAGTCCGTTTTTATACCTCTTTTTGTCGGAGGCAATAAGTGTACTTTCTGCACAGAGATGGTCGTACTTCAGTGGCAAATCTAAATTGTTTAGTCACTAACTTGCACATCACACACCGTTCAGAAGTGTCCTCTTGAACTAAGTTTACATTGTGTAAAAGATTTTGATAACCCTCTAACTCTTCTTCTGGAATTCGTTGCAGTATGTCTACCTTGTAGTAAAAAGAATCAGTAACAAACCAATCCTTCACGCACAGGGATGGTCGAACAATGTCTGACAATTGGAACACTTTCATCAGAATCAGTCCTTTTATAGCATTCAGGTACCAGTGGTTCAAACATCGGTTCAAACATCGGTGACGTCAAGGATGCAATTGTTCTTTGCGTTTCACCTGTATTATGACCAACTCGCGGTAAATGCGTTCTCTCAACTCCACAGGCAAACCACGAATGTTCTCTTGTAAAGTATCCATGACTATGGCAGTCAAACACTTCTCCTAGAGCGAAAGTATCGAATGTAGTGAATAATTTCTGGCCACTGCCATTACAGGAAACGGTAAAGAATGTCAATAAAATGTAAATGGTCTAAAGCGGAATATTCGGAAGAACGCACCCTTGATCCAGAGAAATATGACTTGTTTGTTGACTTTTGTCAATTGCCTCTTGTGAATTTCTCGACATAAAAGTTCTTCAGTCACCCATCGAGATTTCGCTCTGACAAGTCCCAGCCAAATGTCCTTGTAGATATTCTCTTGCAATTCGTTTGGTAATGTTTGAAGATTATTTTTCCAATGGGGTTTAAATACTTGTCTAGGTGTTGTCCAACTTTTGACTCCTAGCCAAGCAGCTGGTTTCTTAAACGACATGGTATGCCACTTCAACGACGAGGTCCCACTAAAGGTAGGTAGTGACAATCTGGAGGCCAACGAACATTTTCCAGGTAAGCACAATCTTTCTTCTACCACTCGTGAAGTGACACACCGCAATTGAAGCACTTAATTTTATCCCCTTCGCCCAAGTAGATAAATCCAGCTCTAGATAATTCTTCGGGGGTAGGTCCTCCCAGATATTTTGGTCATTTTCCTCGGAAAGTTTGGAATCGACTTTTAAAAGTCGCAGTATTCAGGCAATCGCACAGGGAACGAACATTCATCTTTCACAGGTTCATGTCGATGAGGGTAAGGTGAAATATGTAGGAGTTTGCTCAGTTTTGGATGAATCCGTAGGGTGGTAGCCACATGGTTTCATAATGATGACATCCACCATGAAAACCAGTAAAGTGAAAAGGTGAACGATGACGAGTGGCATCGCTTTCGCATCCGTCAGGTTTGACACGCACAGCATCACTTTCCATACTAGGTATAGCAACGTTTCCAAGATGTGATACTGAATCGCTGAGGTCATAGCGTACGGCATCCCTGCCATCACAAGGCACAACATCGTACTCGAGTTTCTCGTTGGACTTGAGTCTTACGCTCGATACTTGTTGTTTGAAAGGAGTCATCTTTCTCGCTTGGTATTGGTAGTTCCAATCAACTATCGGTCTTGGACGTTGTCCCTTTTTATATGCTGACCAATATCAGCGTGTCCGTACGGTAAAGTGAAGTGATTGGGAAGCCATACTCGCTTCTGGTACACGATCTGATAGACTTTTTCCAAGGGCCGGCTGACAATTTGGTGTGTGGGTAAACGTACAATCTTGTGCTGTTCGTGGGTGGTCACTTTAAAATTTCCATCCTCCCCAGACTGCAAGGCTTGTTTCAAGACGCCAAAGTTCACCAGTCTAATGGTGCGATAATTGAGAGTCAATCCTTTCACTTTACACTAGGTGTGCACTTCTCCTTGTGGGTCTCGGTATTCGTAGCCGTAATTTTTGGGACAGCCACTTGCAAAGCTTAGAATCTTGTCGTTGGGATGCTCGTCCGTCCAGGGTCCTAAACGGTCTCCTTCGATGTTAGGGTGTTGTTGATCCAGACGATCAATGTAGATGCAACTGTCCGTGTCAAAATACAGCACACGATCTCCTAACAGTTCTAAAGCTTCGTACAGTTTTAAGTGAGCATGGGCTGTCACGTTAGCCGCAATGATGACATTTCCAAAATTCGTCGGCTTCTACAAAGTCCAGGTCTTCTTGGCAATTGACTAAGATCAAGTCCTCACGAACGACGTGCACGTGTTTCATGTATTTGGTTTTGTCGTGAATCACCTGGAAGTAGCGGGAAGGCTCTGTCAAATACTCCGTCTTGGGTAAACACGGTCGTTGTGCCATTTTGCCCTACAAGCAATTTAACATAACTTTGGCAAACGATCGCCTTCCTTCGTTATAGTCGACGTGGTCTAAAGTGATGCCTTCCTGCTCCCAGTATTTCTCTTTGAATTTCTTTGGCCTTCGGGAGTGTGGCACCAGGAAGGATAGCAGCTGGCTTCTTGTTTCAGTTTTTAAAAGGCATTCATGTAGTCTGCGAAAATGCCTTTCTGAGTCTCCTCGCCCTTGTGGTATTTTTCTGTCTTGGGAAAGTGATAAATTTCGTACACTTCTAACAGTTGGTATCCCAGGTCCAGAGCTTTGAACTATTCCACACTGACCCACGTTCCCGTTAAGGCGCGATCTTCCTGGCTGAGCTGACACGGTCGGTCTTGGTTGCAAGTTTCGGCACAAGTACGACACAAGGCAAACATCAGTTTTCCTTGGCAATGATGAGGTAAAACGGGATGGTACAAATTCGTGCGAGACAAGACTTTGCACTTGATCAATCCTTCGTACTGTCAAATGTTTTCCAGGTCGATGTGTTTCGTCAGCAGTTGCGGGTGCCCTGCGACAAAGTGACAATATTTGCACACGTACGGATACAGAGAACACACGTACAAGTATTTGATTTCTTCTCCTTTCTCCTCGTCGGTTTGGTACAGCAAACAGGTGGCATTCGTCCGTCCTCCGTACAAACTGTCCTGCGGGTTCAGTGGGTCCACCAGCTTGTAACTTTCCACGATGCGCTTAATGTCGGGATCGGATTTCAAACGCTGATCGTACTCGTGTTCCCACATTTCTACCACTTGGTATCCTTGCTCTTCTAACTTCAACGGCCGTTGACAAGTGGCCTGGTACAATTCTTCCATGGTCCGTTGCAAAAACTGATTTGTCGTGTTACGTTGAGGGTAGCAGATGGGACATCCGTGAAATAAGCACCCGTTAAACTCGTACACGATCTTGGGGTTTTCTAAGTCCCAGCCATCCACCGAATACCTTCCGATTATCTTTTCGCTTCCTCCGTTGCGAGCGTGTTGGATGCATTTGTCTTCCTTGTCGCACAAGTAATGTAACCAGCATAGGGCTTTGACCGAGTATTGACGTTTGACAAAATTGGTCGTTTGAGGACTTATGACAGCTAGGGTGTTTTCGGGCATGAATCGTTGGCGGTACACTAAGGAACACGCTTTGGCAATGGTGCAGGCTTCTTTCAAAGGGTCGATCCCTCCGTGCTCCATGAAAAGTTCTCGAAATTTTCCACACCAACTTCGTAAAATGACCACGTCGGAACGACAATATTTTAACATTTCTTCCTGAAGGTTGAAGGGGTCCGAGGCGTGAGTGTGGTACCATGCGTAGAAAGCTTCTCGTTGTTCGGTACGCATGTTGTCTGTGTCGTAGCATTGAGCCTCAGGCAAATGGGGTAGAACGGCTTGTTGATTGGCTTCGGTAATGAAAAAGTGCGGAAAATAGCCTTTGGCCATTTCTGTCATTTCAAACGTTTTAGGCATGCGACTCAAATGCATGGCCAAGTAACTCATCGAATATTTAAACTGCACTTGTCCCACTTGCATGGAAATGATTTTGGCTCCGTTCAAAGTCACTTTAGGACGTTCGGTACTTTGTTCCGTATAGTATCTGAGGAGAAATTGCCCATCGTATCCCGAGAAATTGTGAGCCATCACCGTGGCATAGTGATGACAATCTCCGTAACGTTCGATGTCTTCTTGGTTCCACGTCTCATCGATGGGGTCTAAGATCCATTGGGCGAAATCGGCCAGCGTGTTCTGTCCCCGAAAGATTTTTTCACGTCCTCCAGGAATCTTGCTGCAGTGAGGGCAATGAGTAAAGATAGGCTCTTGGATGCACTTCTCGCACGCTCGGTGAGCCACGCAGAAATTAGGAATGTGAATACCGGTCTCTTGCATACATTCGAAAACGAAAAAGATGAAATTGCCTTTCTTCTGGTCTTCTTCTTCTTCCTCTTCATGTTTGGAATGGTATTTTTTAATGTAGCACTGGTGTTCCAAGTTGACGTTTTGGCGACAAATGTGACATCGCTTCTATCCTGAACATACGTGCGCCTTGGCATTGTTGGTACGTATGCCTTGTCCACAAGTAGGGCACAATCTCAGGAGTTGACAAGCACATTTCTTCTGTGAACCTTGCGTCTTTAGATGTTGTTGGTAACAGGCAGGGCTGACAAACGTGCGCTGACAAGCTGGGCAGTGTACTTGTTCTTGTCCTTCGTCAAGACAGGGTTTAGAGGCTAAACATCCCTCACATTTCGATGCGCAGTGCTTGTGTTGCTCTCGATTTTTATAACCATAGTCACATTTGTCACAGTAATAACTGTATCCCAGGAATACAGTGATAGTGGTGATGGCATCAAAATGTTCATCGTGATGATAGACGTGAATGTATTTTCCGTCTTTGAAGTCTTTGCTTCGAAATAACAGAGGGCCACGCACTTCTTGAGGGTGTCCTTTCAAGGTGTAGCGTGGAGCCAAGACGTCTTGCAATTTTTGCATTTCAGGAATGCCACAAGTGGTGTCTTTGAATATCTCCGCTTGCTGTAACAGGAGTTCTGCTTCTCTTCGTTGTTTGGCTCGGTCCGATTGTTGAATAGTTCGCCAAGCTCTTTTCCATTCTGCCGTGTCGTTCTTGTAGGCATACGTTCGTCCCACGACGAAGGCACGGGCTAAACACATCTTGTCTTGAGGATTGTTAATTTGGACCAGACTCTTTTTGGTGATGTGAAAGTCGTCCACCAATAACACCTTTTTGCGTCCTGTCCCTTGGGGAAGAGACACGTGGGTCATGAACAATGTCGCTTTTCCGTTGGTGATGTGAAATTTGTCGTTGGATTGTTGTACGTGTTGAATCTTGTCCATGACTTTGGAAGGTGTCAATTCTGCCGGACTGCTAAACTCGATCCAAACGGGGGACTTCAAACTGTCGTGATGAATGGACAGTCTCAAGCGATCGTCTTCTTTGGCTTCACATTGCTGTTTCAGTGTGGTTAACAAAGAATCCCACACATCGGTGATGAACCCTTCCGCTTTCTCTAACGGTGCGTCGGACTTGAAATCTTTAAACTTCACTGTGTACGTGTAAGCCGTTGTTCTAAATTTTCTAGAGGATCGTTTGTAGGTCTCTCGAATGTGAAAGTACTTTTCAGGGTTTACTAGTGGTGATGGACTTTGACTTGGTGTAGTCTCTCTGGGTCTGGATTCTGGCTCACTCATCTCATCTTCAAAATCGCTGGAATGAATTTGAGCCAAGACTTCAGCTACTGTGCGTGTCGAGAAATCACGTTTCTGTCTCTTACTTTCTACTCCATTCTTTACGAAATGATGCGATCGTTTCATCTTGACTGCAAAAAGTCAAATGACTACATCTGAAACGCCATGGACCCCTATATATCGATATCAGGCTCAGTGTATATATAAAGGACTGGTGCCTTCCCTCTCAGTATTCATTTCACTCTCAAGCCGACCAGCACGATGGAAGAACCCACACAGATCGAACTTCTGATCAGAGCTTTGCGAGGTGTCATACGAAAGTTTTCTTCAGACAAGGCGACAGACTACTCCCCCTCCTTTCGAGATAAAAGTCAATATACTTGCTATATCTGTAAGAAGAAAGGGCATTGGGCTACAGAATGTCCTGACCGTCAAAAAAGCAAGACCAGTGTCAAAGGAGACAAAAGTCAAGATACCTGCTATCATTGTCACGAGAAAGGACATTAGTCTTCAGACTGCCCTAAGAAACAAAAAGAGCAGGAGGAGGAGGAAGAAGAAGAGGTACCCTCGGCAAAAGAAGAACCCCGACACGTTCAGAGAGAGCAGACGGAAAAGAAAAGAAGAAGAGAAAAAAGTCATGAAGAAGAGGAGGAAAAAACTGAAAGTGAAGAAAATCGAAAAACAGAGAGAGTGAAGAAAAAAAGAGACAGATTAAGTCTATGAACTTTTTAAAAAAGTGTTGTGTTGGGTTGTGACATTGAATTGTAAAAATTTGTGCCAGAATAAACCAGACTGAAAAACCGTAAGTGTCTCATGGTTTTGATTGTTTAGAATAATAAGGACCTACACTCATGCACTCACACATGTACATCATAGGGCTAAAAAAATAAAAGGGATTTTGAGTTTTAATTGATTTTGGCAAAATGAATACTATCTCTTTTTGAAAGAAGTGAATGGCCTGAAAAGGGCCTTTGGGTGCTTGGTTTTTTTTTTTTCTTTCTTCAAAAAACAAACTTAGGAACGAGAAGCAATCAACTTTAACTGCCTTAAGCCTTTGCCACGGCCAAGGCTTACTTCTGGACTTGCTCCTGTCAATGATTTGGTAGAAATCACTAGGGGTATATCTCAGGTGTAATAACAGGGTTCGACTACTTGGCTCGCGAAGGCCTTTTTCTCTTGGGTCGTAATAAAGAAGTCTGATACATTTGTGTCAGACTTCTTAACTCTGCCAAAATGTCCAAGAGTACCGTTACCGTTTGAGGTTCACTGTTCTCCTTCTCTCCTAGACCTTGTTTCTTCTCTACTGCTTCTTCTTCTTCCTGTCGTTTCATTCTTGCCTCTTCTTCCTCTCGCTGTTGCTGTTCAAGGAGAAATGCTTGTTCTGCCTCTTTCTGCTATTGCAAAAATTTCTTCAATTCTTCTTTCTGTCTCTGTTTAAAATCATCGACCTGTGGTAAAGAAGGAGAAAGTGGCGAAGGTACTGGTACCGGAACAAATTCTTGCGAAGAGAGAAAATCTACTAAATCCCAATTAAAATCGACCTCTTCTGGAAGTAGCGCTATGTTAACTTTGGTAGCCGCTGCTATGCCATCGCTTCTCGTATCCACAGACGGTGCACCTCAATTCATCGTCTTCTTAGTTTCCGTCATGTTTCACAAAACAAAGTCGCATCGATTCACTGCGCACAGACGCTAGTGCACCTATATAAGGAATGTGACATCACAGGTAGCTCTCTTCGGATTGGAAGACAGACTCCGCTCTGTGACTGAATTTTGTAACGCGTGTTGGGATTGGTGAAACATCTCAATCCGTTTCGATCCGGTCTTCCACTATCAATAAACGCGGTTCACTTCATTCCCTTCACCTGTTCTCGTCACAATATGTGGACAAACGTTAAATCCTCTACTCTCGTATCGTCGATGCTGTTCCGTACGGACTTAACCATGTATGTTAAATCCTCATGGACCATTATCCGGATCACCGAGACCACTGTTTGGAAACGAAGGATTTATGTGGAGAGACAATGCTGTCTGAAGCGAGTCCTCATCTACGCACCAGAGGTTAGACGAAGTTTGAGAAAGAGAAGAAGATCAGTGAGATGTCCTCTATGTTAACGAATGGTTTTAACATAAAACAAAAGCAAAGGCCCTTTTCAGGGCCACTTTCATATGCCTCGAAAAGATATTTATTCTTTCTTGCCTAAATTTTTTTTATTCGATTGTATAATTTATGTTTAACTCCCAAAAACATTATTCTCTTACCTAATTTTTTTTTTTAGTCGGTTGTGAGATTTGGGTATGATAGATTGATATTCATCAATCTATGGAAACGAACGCGAATGCATAAAACACACACTATTCAATCCACAGAAACGGACGCGAATGCATAAAACTTTGTATAAGGACAATAGGAATGGAACAGGTGGGATGACGTCACGGTACTTGCCGCATTGTTGCAAGTGTCCAGTACCGTGACGTCACCCTACCTGTTCCATTCCTATTGTTCCCATACAAAATTCCCATTGACGCTATAGTACCCCAGGGTGTGCCATTTGACGCTATAAATCTTGACGCTAAACGTGCCCAGGGGGTTCTGTAATGTATTTTCGCATTGACGCTAAAGTACCCCACTATACTACTTTCAGATGTTCTATGTTCGGATATATTCGATGTTCGGATGTTCTATGTTCGAATATATTCGATGTTCGGATGATAGTGAGGAGTTTCCATGGCTGTTGTTATGAGCAATAAACAGCTTACCTTGATAACAAAAATCTCCAAAGAAGCTTAGGCACCATTTATACTCCCAGATGATATCTATATCTTTGGGATTCAGCTTAAAATCATACCATGAAATTGAGACTGTTTGTGAAATAATCTGTATCCAATAACCATTTCCCTGTGAATAGGCAAAAATGTGGATACGTTGCTACGAAGCATGAAATAACAAAGACTAAAGGTTGAAACTCTGAAATGAGGGAAAACAGTGCAAGTTTTACTTTAAAAAATCATATGATTTGAAGACTTAAAACGGAAAAGATTTTAAAAATACTGACAACACGCTCTTGGTAATTTGAAGAGCTTAGCAATAGCCAACACACACTTCAATGGTGACGCTGAAAAAGACATTTGACGCGGAAAATGGCAAGCTCGAAAAGGTGTGAAACGGAATAGAACTATACTGTTACATGAAATTAAAGTCGTGGAAGAAATTACAAAACTGCATATAGCATATAGCATAAGGCGCAAACTTTGGGACTGCAAAGCAGCTTTTTATTCCCATCCCGTGTCCGTCATGTCACAGGTCCTATTGCCTGTATACTGACAGAGTACCAACACCGCATGACATAATAAGTACTATTACTTGTAGACAGACAGATTAGCAACACCATCTGACAGAAGAAACAGTACTATTACTTGTAGATTGATATAGGTACCAAAACCACTTGGCAAAAACAGAACTATTGCTTGTTTACTGACAGAGTACCAACATCATTTGACAGAAACAGTACTGTTACTTGAAGAATGACATAATACCAACACCATTTGACAGAAACAATAATGTTAATTGTAGACTGGCATCGTACCAGTACCATTTGACAGAAAAAATATCATGCTGAAAATAAGACCTCGCAAATTTCCTTTGAATGCCCTTTTTAAGATTTTTTTTTTTTTTTTCTTTCTTTTGCTTTACGGCTGTTCGGTATGGAAAGTGCCAAATAGCAGAACATATATTTACCCAATAAAAGTACACGGTCTGGATGTAACATAATAATACAGTTCAGCCCTCTGCTTCATATTTTTTCTCAAGAAGACGGTAATATTACACCTATCTCTCTCTAGGATTGAATAGTAATTCCACACTTTAAATTTAATATTACAAGTATCTCTAACTAGGATAGAATAGTAATTCCAGAGTTCACGACCCTAACATATACTGATATATACTGGCATGGATAATAAAATCATTTTATCGTACATGGAGTGATATTGTAGTGTTTGGGTTTTTTTTTTTTTACTTCGATCCTCTAGTGCTTAAGAAGTCGGCTTACAAAGACTAAAATTCATGGAGACTGAGAACTAATTTTAACACTAA
This sequence comes from Megalonaias nervosa, assembly GCA_016617855.1. Lineage (NCBI taxonomy): Eukaryota > Metazoa > Mollusca > Bivalvia > Unionida > Unionidae > Megalonaias > Megalonaias nervosa. The sequence goes on along the minus strand of JAECUM010011288.1, from coordinate 11,328 downwards.
TCTGACAAATCTTGCTTGTCACGTTCATATCGTTATTATGCTTACTGAAATCCTATTTCAATGCATTACTTATAGAAGTTACACACTAAGTACTGGTAACGCATTTTGCAACTGTTTATACGTACCGTTTCTGAGCGTACCAATCGCCTATTTAAGTGATCCGGTTTCAACTGTTTCTAAGAGCCCAGACAAGAGTCTCCGTACCGCAAATAGCGAACACGAAGCTGAGTTTGTGTCTGCCTCTATCCAGTCATAGTCAGGCACATTCTCGTCGATCGTGTTATTTTCAACACATGCCACAGAAATATTTTTCATATCGACTTTCTATAGAAGATGTTATGTTGCGTACCAGCCCAAGAGATTCAGAATTACCTTTTTTTAATTAAAAAAAATTGGTTGATATAAAAAGTTATAAATTTTGCCATTTTACACATATTATATTGTACATCTGAATAATTTACTATTTTAAAATGTTACATTTGACATTTACCTGTTTTTACCATTTATCTTTTCAATATTTTATTAGCATTTACATATTTTTGTGTCCCGTCTTATCAATACATTATAAACCTAAAATGAGCGTTTGTGCCGATGAATCCCAATGAATGAATAAATCAGTCAGTCCGACCTACCGTACCATTTCATAAGATTCAAGACAGCTTCTCGTTCTCACCTCACTTGTGTATATATATATATATATATATATATATATATATATATATATATATATATATATATATATATATATATATATATATATATTCATGTGCATCTTTTTAAATATAATTCCCATTGTATAGAAGTTACAAATAAACTCTACTGTTTTTCTCGTGTGCACTCAAAATAACAATGTTTATGTATCAAACTAAATTTCCTCGTTTTGAATCACAGAAAAGGAAATTGTTTTTTCAAAGTACATATTACTCCAATACGTGCGACTCACAATGATATTGTGTGTATGTGTGTGTGTGTGTGTGTTTGGATTTTTAACGTACCTTTAATAATGTTTCAGTCATATCGCTACGATGTCTGCATTGTGGCAGTTTATAGCGATTGTAGTGATATCTAGCACTGGGGCATCATGCTGCAGGCATGTAGCAAAACGTCCCACCCAGTCACATTATCCTGACACCAGGTCGACCAGTCCTAATACTGACCTCTTAATGCTGAGCCCCTACCGAGGCAGCTATTCGTATAGCAGCAGGAAGGGTGAACAGACCACTCTTATGATTAAGCCAAATTTTAGTGATAATTGAGGCAAGTGGTCTGTTCGACTGCCGTACCGCGAAATCATTTGTCTTAATCATAATGCAAATATATTCATTACCAAATGTCTGTCCACCACCACCACCCCACCCCCCCTTGCTGCGGTGGACCCTACAACTTGGTTTTCGAGCAAATTTTGCATTATGATTAAGACAAATGTGTAAGGTTCGACTGCCATACCGCGCATATCATATTCCCTTCTTGTCTGCTGTTATCTTACACACACATGTGGTCATTCACCCTGCCTGCTGCTATGAATTTATCCAGATCAACTATTGCATGTATATACATGAAGTGAGTCATACATACATGTACTGAGATAGGTATGCGTACCGATTTTTCAAGGACGTGTGTGGTAGTTCAAACAATAGCTGTGTTTATCGCCGCGGATATCTCCCCCCGGATATCTCCGGGAGATAGGTATTTGTGTGCAGTTTATTTCCGTGTTTTAATTTTAAATATAATACATTTTAATCGGTTCATATATATATAATGGCAAAATATCTTAATAAAATTATAAATATTTATTTATTTGTAAAATCAGATATCAAATGCTATTGCACAATAATCACATATAATAATTTCTAAAACGTATATCCGTAGTCGAGTTCGTTAGCTCAATGTTAAAGTTGCTGGAAACTTTAATACTGATGTTTGCAGTTCGACCCCAGATCTCGCCGAGATGGGTTCGGGTCCCCGGGTCGCCCACGTCTTTTTAATAAGTGGGGGGGAGGCATCCCCTGAGATTTCGATAAACCACCACGTATCTCGTGGTCGGATTCTATTTTGGAATTCTACCCCGGGGTTTCGTGGGGGTTTTATCGAAATCGCAATGCCTAGACAGCCTTCTGAATTGCTAATATTTCGCTTTCGTCGATTAGAAATTCGCCGGGAGGTGTGTCTATGCAAATTTACCCCCTAAAATAATCAGTAGCATGCCTTGAGCTCTCTGCCCCATGGAAGAACCCCCAAATAAACATCCAGAAAGGGTGTTAGCCAAAAGAAACAGAACATGGGCGTGCCGCATAATACGTCATAAGAGAGACGACAATGTAAGGACCCCATGAAAGTCACACAGGCTATCGAGGGGCTCCATTGAAGGGTAACCGCTAGGATCTACTGATTATTTTTGATAAATTAAAATACAGACAAACATGCATACATACAGACATACATAGAAAGGGGAAATAATTCTCTAGCAGAGGAGGAGCAGAGTTAATCACAGATTAACCAAAGATTTTATCTAGACCTATACGATATCTGGATCTTGGATCATGTAGATTTATTGTAATAAATCCAAACGGAACAGCTTGTGCTTGAGCAAAAAAGTTTCTGAACTTCATTATGTCCATATCCCCCGAACACCAAGTATAATAAATATTCTGTAAAGTATAATTATCTACTCCATTAAACACAACCAAAATATTGCAGTTGTCTCTGATCACTTTAGGTATTTGTGTATATCTTTGTGTAACATAAATCACGTCCGTATTCTTGTGTCTACCTCGAGAAAATATTCTAGCTGGATTAGATTGTTTGTCCAACATAATATCATCGTACACCACTAAATTATTAATAAATCCATTTAGGTCATCTACAGATGGGGCCTCATCAATATCGGTGATAAAGTCAACAACATCGTCTCCGTCTTTATTAACTGATTTCGCTTTCTCATTAAAATCTTTAAGTACTTCGTAACAGTGCTGATCATCTACGGATGGTGCTACTAAATACAATTTACTCCATTTTAACCATCGCATTATTAAATTTAATAATAGTTGTGTTTTACCTGATCCAGATGGACCTATTATAATCATTCTTATTGAATTTGGTAATGCTGAATGGTGCTTTACTGGTTCCTGTTTTCGTGTTGCCGAAAAATCAATTATATCCATATTATTAATAACATGAGTCTATATTGTGTTCGATGTAGATTATCTACACCCACTACTGGACTGACAACAATAATAACAAAAAATAAACGACGTGCATTAACAGGTAAATGTGTAAAATGCGGCACGAAAAAATATAAATTTATCTCCATGTCTGATTCCCTGACAAAGTCAGGTACAAAGACAGGTGGAGATATAGCCGCTTTATTAGGAAAATTACCAGGAACTCCGTGGGCTAAATATGCCGGTGAGAAACACCTTCCTGGATATAATTATTGTGGTCCTGGAACCCGACTTGACATCCGACTTGATGATCAAGATCAACCAAGACCAGGAGAGTATCCAGTAAATAAGATTGATCAAGCGTGTCATGTTCATGATGTTGCGTATAAAAGTAAAGATTTACAACAAAGGCATCTTGCAGATGTGAAATTGATTCATGCATTAAATTCTATACCTAATAAATCTGTCAGAGATAAATTAGCTACTTTTCTAGTAAAATCTGCCATGAAAGGTAAAATAATGCTAGGGGCTGGTAATTAATTATATAAATATTATAATGGAATCCATTTATTATAGCCCAAGAGGATATTGGAGAGGTAGATCAGCGATTACTAAATTATCTGAAGCAGCAAAAGTCTCACGTTCTGTTGCTGCAGCGTGGTTAGCACGACAGGCAATATGGCAAATTTATCTACCACCACCTAAAAATATTCAATATGCACATTTTGATGTCAGCGTCCCTAATGAGGTTCATCAAGCAGATATTTTATTTTTACCACACGATACCATTAAAATTGGTAAACGTCAGTCACGCACATACAAATACGCATTAACTGTCGTTGACGTTGCAAGTAGATATAAAGAAGCTGAACCATTATCAACAAAGACAGCGTCTGAAGTTTCATCTGCGTTTGAACGAATTTATCAGCGAGGACCTTTGCGATGGCCACAGTTATTACAGGTTGATCCTGGCAAAAAATTTCTAGGAGTAGTATTATCGTTAATGAAGAAACATAACGTTAAAATCAGACGAGGACATACTGAAATTCATCGTGATCAGGCAATTGTTGAACGATTTAATCGAACACTTGCCGAGCGGTTATTTGGATACCAATATGCAAAAGAAATATCTACTAACTTTAAATCTGGTGAGCGATCTCGTGAATGGGTTGCAAGGTTACCAAGTGTGATAGCTGCATTAAATAATGAAATTACTCGTTCAACTTCCATGAAACCTTCTATTGCGATCACAAAAAAATATATACCCCGTAGTAATGACAGACAACAACCTCAACCAGTATTAGGTAATGCAACTGTAAGATATTTATACGAACCTGGTGAACTTGAAGGTGGTAAAAAAAGAACAACCGATCCTATCTGGAGCGTGACTACACATACAATTTCTAGTATAGTTAGATCCACTGGTAGACCTCCAATTTACAGATTAGATTCGAGAGCCCCTCAACGTGGATTTGTACGTGAACAATTACAGGTAATCCCTGAAGACACACAATTACCACCACATACAATTACATAACCAGAACCAGGGCGTCCAGCGCCCCGACGTCGATTACATTCAAGACAGGTCAGCATCACATTATCACGTGTATGACCAAGATTACTATTAATTCTATCTACGGTAAATTGTTTTGGATTATTATTCGAATATTGCCACAACATATTACAGTTACAACTTGCACAATTATTATTCTGTTGTGTTTTTAGTTTTATAATAAATTCAACATCAATATCAAAGTCACGCTTATTTTTTTTATCACACTGCTTATAACCAGATAGTTTTTTCTTATTACGTCATTGCTAACAGTCTGATCATTATTTTCTATGAAATTAATAATAACCCTATGTAGTTGAGATATTCTTCTGACTCTAGAAACTGCAAGATAGACTAAATTCGACCATTGAATCCGATCATCTATAATCCAGATATTTGTATCAGAAATAGTTAACCCTTGTGAAGAGTGAATAGTTATAGCGTATCCTAACGTCCACGGTGATTTATTCATATTCAGTGCATTCTCAACGACATTAATATCGACTAAAACAATATCATTCAAAACAAGATTTTGTACTCGGATATTTTCAGTGTCTCCACCAGGAATTTCAACATCAATATTCTGTTGTCGAGTATCTGCTGGGCGATAACACAAAGGTACAGGTAGATCTGAAAACTTTTCTTTATGTAACATAAATAATTTATTTTGTAGTTCATCACGAACTATTTTTCTACTTACAACTATTAAATCAGCGGGATTCCATAAATTTAGAAAATCATTCATAGAAGTCTCTGGAATTACTCCTCGCATTATTTCACATTGTACTCTGTCTGGCTGAAGTCTGATTAGTCTTTTAAATTCCTTCAGAGGTTCATCAATAGCTCTATGGTCATCATTTATTTCTTCATAATAATCTACGTTATTCTTCAACCATTCATGTGGAGACTGTCCAATAAAGGGTGGTGGTTGACCATGATCACCACACATTATTATAGCAGTATTCTTCGTCAATAACCATTCAAGAAATGTTTTTAATATTTCTAACGGCACCGTGCATATCTCGTCCCATATAATATATTTAGGTATATATTTTTCACCCATTCGTTCGGGAGTCCATGTGTCTCCACACCATCTAAAGAAACTATGATAAGTACACGATTTTACTCCTCGTTCTTTTATTTCTCTGGCTAATTTATGTGTCGGTGTCAAAACAATTATATCCGAATTATTATTCATGAATAATTTAATCACGCGCGTTGTTTTACCTGACCCTCCACACCCATTAAGATAAACGGTTTTATGTCTAGATACAGGATCGTACACAGATGGTGCTGATGACTTTGATACCTGATTATTATTTTTTTTTTTTTTTTCCTTAATTTCAACGTCAGCAGATTCAGAATAACTAAGTATATTTTCTTGTTTTATTCTCCATGACCCCCATTCACCATTACCAAGTAGCGGTTTTAATAAATCCGTATATTTTTTATTTATATAAAACGAATCCGTGGCGACTCTGACAGCATCACGAGAAAATCTATTTATCATAGACAGTAGATTTATAGAAACATATGCCAACATAGATGATCTTAAATGAGTAAATTGTGGTGAGTCACCATCAAGATAACTCACAATTGTACCTAGTTTGGTTCCGTCTGACAAATAAGCATTACTCCGATTTATAAATATGTTTTTTTCTGTTGTATCAGCAATTATAAAATCGAGTTCAGCATCGTCCATAATCAATCTTGTACAGTGTCTTTTATGATCATAGGCTCCTCCTTGAGTAAATTTACCAATTATCTTTCTACCAAGATCTTTTGCAAATTTTTCATCATGCTCGTCTCTGCATTTACGTATATTATTAGTAATTTTAATAATATCATCTTCATTAAGATCAGGAAATTCTTTCCTGGCATCATCAATATTAAATCTATTTGGTTCTGGTAACCAAATTTGTTTCTGTGGACTATATGATATAATGGCCTCGCTCACCTGTAAAGATATTAAAATTCCAACATCAAGCATGTATCGCAATAGTACTATTGGAACCCAACATTTTTCTGAAAAATGTCTTCCAAACCAAGTATAAGTAATCGGATGGAGATTTTCTGCAAATTCGAATGATTCTACATGAGCAAATCCTGTTAAATCAAAATCTGGTAAATGTCCGTTTATGCAACCCTGGTCATTTCGTGTGATGGATGTCCGAATCTCTTAAAGTATTTAGAACATTCTCCGTATCCAAGAAAACTTCCAGGATAACATGCTACCATATCGACGGATATAACGTCACTATAGTTGTATTTAGTATTCCATAATCCTCCGTGTCCATATTCTACGCAGCTTTTATGAATATCTTCAAAAAATTCCGATCGTGTTGGTTTCCATAAATTTTTCTCCTGAGCAAAATGAGCCGCTACGGATGGAACTGTAAAACAATTATTTAATAATTGTCTAACTTTGACATCGTCTGAAGTATACTTCAGCGCAATATTTTCCATTTCTACATTAAGAGATTCTATACGGTAAATATCACCATTAGGCCGTACAAACTGATCGTAATTATCATATTCCGAACTCTGAAATAACCAAACGGACACAGGGTCACTTTTACTGATATTTCTGATAAAATCAAATATATGACCATCATAAAATTTAACTTTTCTATCTCGTGGAAATATTGTTACTGCTGAGGTCCATGCGTGCGAATTATGATCAATAATATCTATTGGAGCTCCTCTTGATTCATATTTCGATTTATATAAAATCTCTCCTGTCAGCGTTTTTACTGTTATTGGGAATTTCAATTTCTTTTCTAGTTCAGCGACATCTTTAATAGATGCTCCGGTATCTTTAACTGATTCTGCCCAAGTATTTATTTTTTTACGTCGTAAATCTGTTAAACCATTACCACGTATCGCATTTGTAAAATGTTCTGTAACTCGTTCAGCTACACAGTTTATTCTTGATTCTGACAATTTCATAGGTTTTAGATCCCCGACGTCAGGTTTATTATTCAACGGAAATATTGCATATACGACTGCAGTAACTGGGTAGCTCCGTTCATAATATACCTTATCAATACCAGTCATTATTCCGGGCTTAGATTTATTATTTAAGAGAACAATATTATTTCCTGACTGTATATGTACTGGATCGCGTTTGTCACGAATAATCCAAATATCTTCTTTTGTATTTACAATAAATTTTATTAAAATAAAATATTTTTGATCATCAAGGTAATTAATAATTATTTTTCCTCGTTTGTCATTCATTATATTAGTAACATTTCCGACTCTGAATGTTGACCATACATGAGCAGCACCATCGTCACGAAATTCATTTTTTGCTTCACGAATACGTTCGGTTATATCCTCATCTGTTAATGCCAGATCTTGCATCAAAGTACTATATTTATATTCTGATAGTCTGTCAAGATCAAATCTAGCATGAGAAGGTTCAATTACCGATAATTCCTCCATATAATTAAGACAAGTATTTAAATTAAAATTTTAGTATATATATAATGATTGAAACAAAGAACAAATGTGCTTGGCTCAAAGTTGGATATACTTCTCTTTGTAATAAATCGTGCGTAAACAAATACTGCGGAAATCATGCACAGAGTATCAAAAATGGAAGTACAGGACCAATACCGTGTATTCAATGCGGTGTTGGAGTCAGAGGAAAAACTCAATTGTGTCTAAAATGTGGCGGAAAAAAATACAGGGAATTAAAACGATATTATGACAAAAAAAATACATCTCCAGGTAAATCTCCTATACAAACCGTAGAAGATTATCTGGTCAGATTTCAAAATAATGATTTAGACAAATAATATTATTATATAAAATGACTCAGACAAATCAGACTTATGATGAAATGATCGACAACGATATTATAAGAGAATTAAGAAAAAAAGCATTTCGTAATAAATATGAATTTGTGAAACATCCAGGATATACAAATTATGAAGCATCTCGAGATGGTGTGATCAGACATTGTAGATTGAAAAAACCAGTCGGTAATCTTGATAAATTTGGTTATTTTGTATTTCGTGCTGGAAATAAAAATTATTTATCAAGTAGATTCGTATTTGAATGTTTTCATGGAGTAGTTGAAAATGGACTTGTAGTTGATCACATTGACGGAGATCCCAAAAATAATCGGTTATCTAACCTGCAAGCTATTACACCTAGTCAGAATGCTGCACGTGGAAATACTGGAAAATGTAAATTATTCGGAAAGAGAGCTATTAAATCCATAAATATACAGACAGGACAGGAAATAACTTTTCCTTCAATGAATGCGGCTGCGAAACATTTTGGTATTTGCATGTCTTCAGTAAAACGTGTTGCAGATAAAATATACAAATCAGCATTTTCATTCAAATACGATCAGCAGATAATATTTGAATATATCTAATTCTGTACTCTTAACAAATAAATTGTATATAGTTCGACTCTATATTTTACCTTCACCGTCGCTGCTCTCGGTGTCACTTTCACTTTTGACAGAATCAAATAACATAATTTTTCTTAATTGCATTATACGATTATCCACGATCTTCTTTTTCTCGTATTCACGAGATAGTTCGGATCTGATATTTTCGATCGAACGTGCAAGAGGCACAAATAGCTTTACCTGCTTTTCAGTTACCACCGCCAAGGATTCAAGCATAGACTGATAAATTGATTTTACGAATTTATAATTGGATGGTAATGTGTATTTATTGTCAATTTTTCTTTGTTTTAATATTTCATAATCGCATAATATTTTTTCAGGATCGAGATTATCAGATAGATTTATTCTGTTATGTTTTAATTTTTTAATAGCATAAATAATATCATTTATATTTTCTTGGTTCATTATATAATAATTATTTATTTAAAATAAAAAATATCAGTCTCTGAATAATTATTTAAAAAAATGTAGTCCCATAAACCCATCAGATAAAGAAATCTGTAACTATTTCATGAATCAGATTATTTTTTTCCTTATTATATTAGGAAATATTTAATCAGACGTTCTAAGAGCGTATATACAAATTAATATTAAGAGATTCTTGTCTTAGATCCAAAATATTTCCTGCCTGGTCAATGAGTTTGAAATTTATTCTTGTCAGAAATGGATTATGAACTCGCAAGTACACGGGGTTAATTGGTTCAGACACAATTAGCCAACCTGGCGGGTCTTTAGGGCTAAATGAATATAGTATATACCCCTGTTCCGCAGTGGCACTGCGGTGATTGGATTTTGAAAGATCTACTTGATAACTGTCATCAATTACGTCACATACCAGATTGACTGCAATTGTTGTTGTTATATTAACAATACCAGGTGAGATATGGCGACCTACACCGTGTGGATCATTATTATATTTAAGAATGGTTGGTGTAGGTATTAATTTTTTCCATGAATCACATATTCTTTTAAATTGTTCATCAATAAGATCATTAACTGATTTCTTTAGCTCTTCAGAATTAAATCCAGGAATTATAAATGTTGATAGTTGTTCTCGCGTAATTTTGAAATGTTTTAGAAATGTTATTGTGAACAGAAGATTTAGTTTAACAGCTCGAGGTGGATCGTCTTCATTAATTATATATAAATCTTTATATCGTTTATCTGCTGCTATGTTCACTAATTTTTTTTTTCTCTGTTAACAATAATATCATTCATGAAATCTAGGTCTGAAGCAACTTGATTCAAATGTTGTATTACTTCAATTATTTGATTTTTTAAGTCATCGTTGTAGGAAGTGCTAATGCTGGAAAATAAATTTCTTAGATAATTAAGTATACGTCCGTGTTCAGACTTAATTGTATTAGCATATGAATTTATTTCATCAACATCAAGTACTATTATTTTACCTTTTTTACCATCAGCTATTTTTGTAAAATGGGTTTCTGTTTTATCTATATAATGTATAACTCCATCACCAAAATATCGTCGCCATGGGTAAGCATTTATTTCTGTTCGATATTCTGGAGGTTTTATAAATTTTTTAACATCTACGACAAAATCAGATCTCTGTGGTTCTGGTGGTCTTTGATAAACTGGTGGATATTCAGGCCAACCTAATACTGATCTAATCGAACTTTGATAAATATCTACGGAGTAATCAGGGGAATTTATTTCAATAACCGCAGATAGTGTTGGTTCGTAGACAGTAATTGTTATTTTTGATTCTTTTCCTGTAATAGATTTAATTCTGCGTTGGAACTCATCATTAATCTGTTCTATTTGATAACTGCCCGTTGGAATAGAAACTATTTGCCAATCAGGAGTTCCATCAGGTTTATTCTTATTAGCGAATATTAATGAATTATTTGGTTGTAGTCCACCAAATGGTTTTGATCTAATGTTGGGCCAGCTATAATAAACTCGTAATTGTGCTAATGCTATTTCTTTTGCAGGAATTGCGGTTGGAGAATTGACACTAAACTCAGGATTAGTCGAACTTAACGATATCATCGTAGTTTTTGACGGAGTTGTATTAATAACGATCTGCTGAAGTAACTCCCTGTCTGTCATTATTATTATTGTTGTTATTTAATTCGTTAAAATCATTAACGATCACTTTAAAAGCGTCATCATAAGTTTTCATCATCATCGCGAATTCAGTATCAGATATTTCACCATCACTA